>BJBW01013801.1:0-17110 GCA_004320125.1 Scolopax mira | reverse complement strand
GCAGGTTGGAGGGGGCTTGGAGCCACCTGGGCTGGTGGGGGAGGTATCCCGGCCCAGGGCAGAGGATTGGAATGGGCTGGTCTCCAAGGTCCCTTCCGACTCTAACCATTCTATGATTTCAGTACAAGGATCACTTATAGTAAGCATCCCTCCTTTGGGATGGTCTGGGGGTCCAGAGCAGAAAATAACTGTGTAAGGCCAAAACAAGGGGTGGGAGAGCTCCAGTACTTGTGTCACTACCCTGTGCATAGGACTGCATGTCATTAACTTCTTGGAGATCATTGTGCAGGCCGAGCATCCCCTGGCAGGGTGGGCTGGAGGTCATGGAGTGCAGAAGGGACTGCAGGACATCCTGGTGGGTACGTGTTGTGATGGACCCTTTAGGTCTGGGGTCTTTCCAAGGAGAGAAGCAAGCCTTGCCATCCTTACTGATGAATCCAGGCTAAAGTTGTCACCTTGACAAGTCTTTCCAGGCAGGGCAATGACCTGGCCGTGAGTTCTTCTAGGGAAAATCTTTCTGATGTCCCAGGGAGAATTTGACTCTTAGGCAAACTACATTTTAAAAAACATAAACAAAACCAAACGTGGAGAAAACCAGGTGGATCGAGACCTCCTGACTTTGGCCCCAGTTCTTTAGAGATTTCCAGATTTTCTTTTGAAATCACTGGATGTGAATTTGATACACGTGGTGAAAGGGGAAGAATTACAGCTTTCCCATTTATGCACAATTTACCTTTTTATTTTCCTTTATTATCTGGGGGATATTGGGTAAATCAAGCTCCCCTGATGGGGCTCAGGATTCTGATTCTATTTGTGGGGTCCCGTTAGTAGCGAGGCAGTAAATTACTGCTACTTTGTTTGAAAATTTTTTTAGCCACAGTACATTAGCTCCTTTTGTTTGCTTTTCCACTGATGGAGTGTACGTTTTTATTTGAGAATTTGTGTTTCTTGAATGTCTCATTTATAAATAATACAGGGTGTGAAATTCGAAGGTCACAGAACACAACCTGGAAAAGAAACCACCCCCAGTAACGTTGGGCATTCATGGCAAAACTATTCCACAAAATGCTTCCCTTGCATGGGATTTTTTATATAACTTCAGTTTGTGCAGTGAATATCTGACCATTATGCATAAGGTAACTATATATAATAACCTTTTCCTGGCTCATCTAGCTATCTTTGTTTATTTGAAAGATTGATAGATCAGAGGGTCAAGGGACGTGTTTTATTGTAAGTTTCTGTTCCAAATTTCCTGACATTTTTGGTTTTTTTTTAAAAAATAGACCTTTAAAAGGCACAGAAAGGGCTAATAAGAACCAGATCCTAAAGTGATGCTATGTCAAAATGTCAAAAATAACAGCTTTTCTTTGACTCTGCAGCATTAATCTTAAGGCACATACCTTTCTATATACCCTGCCTTTAATAGCTTGAGTTTTTGTACGTGGCTTTTTACTGCAGAGCAGCTTCTAAAGTGACAACAAAATCCCTTGATGGGTTTCAGTAGTTGGGTTTACAGCTGGATGTGGACATTTGTTTACCTATTCCAAATCACTTTTTTCGTGATAAAGTTTAGAGGCTTCCTACTTGTGCTATAAAACTGGTTCCTGAGTAAAGAAAAGCTTCATTTCCCCTTGCCAGATTATGGCGTCAAAGCTATCACCAAGACATCTGTCCTTAAACCTGGAAGTTGACTCATAAAAGGGGAGGCAGATGTGAACTCTCAAACGCATATTAAGAATTCGCACAGGCAGGAAGGGCAGTGAGTTGTCCAGTTCCTACCCAAAAGCGACGGGATTCAGGTGCTCAGCCCCAGAGAATTTTTTCCAAAGTCCACAGGCGTCTTGTGCTCCAGTTTCCCTCCACAAGCCCTCCCTCCCTTGTGGCCCAGGGCAATCTCTAATCTGCTAATTATCAGAAAGCAACAATTAATTCTAAGAATCCCAAATACAGTGGGTGTCAGGCGTGGACATCTGAAGAGGCATAGAGCCTCAGGCAGCGGTCAGTAAATTATTACTTTCAGGTCAGTAAATTATCCTTGAGTGGCACTAAACCCTCTGGATAGTGTCTGGGAAGAGAAAACCCAACAGACAGCTGCAGCCTGTATCCCAAATGGAGTCTTGCACATACACATCGCTGAGGAAACTCCTTTGAACATAAGCTGGGCAAGCAAAAGCAGCAGAGTATTTCCTTGTGTTCCAAGACAGTTGACATTGAATATTTCCGCATGATTGTCTGGACTTCTTTAACTCTGATATTCTTCATATGGGTTGCTAAATCCTGGGTTGGGTGCGGTATCCCTTTCCTCCCACTGTCATTCCTCTACTTTTATTCATGTGAAATAAGTGAAATTCCAGGTGGGAGTCTTCCTTTTGCCCCTTTTAATAACAAAGGTCTGTTGATCGGACCCACAGGTCGGACATGCCAGGAGTTGTCCTCCTTAGTGAGTTATGTGCAGATCAAGGAATTGATGGTTAATCCTTTTTCCAATTGAGAAGTATGTGCTCTGTCTGTGGCCGTGCTTCAGGCAGAAATCCTGCTGGTTCCTTCCATAGCTGAACTGGAATAGCTTAAAACTCAAGTTGATTGAACATATGGAAAAACCAGCAAGGCCCCTCCAGCGTCTTCAGGCTGGGTGGGCTCTGTGTTGTTGACTTTCTCCAAAGAGAGCAGTTCCATATAGAAAATTTCCAATGTCTGAGCTCAACGGTGATGCTGATACATTTAAGTAAGGGGTGCATCCAGATACAGTGTCAGACTTGGCTAATGTGGATAATCCAGAGCTCTGAATGAATGAAAATACTTCTTTCCAGGCTAGTATATTAAATCAGGTGGCCTGGGTTGGACCCTGTGCCTAGAAGGTTCCTTCTCTTTAAATAAACTCTTCAAGTTACCAATTTTTGCACTTAACCATTGTGCAAGCACCAATTGAGACACTTTTGGGCTTTCTTTTTGCCAATGTATGCTGTGACAAAGAACCATTGAGATGCTAAACCTCTTGGTGCAGAAGGATAAATGCAACAAGCACTGGTGTCCCAACCCACCTTACTCCAACGAGCTCAGGTGGTTGCTCTACCTGCTGCAATGCAGAGTTGAATTTTCAAATCCAGAATTAGACTTATTCTCTGACCCAGCAGCTGGAATGGTGTCCCCACAGCTGTAGGTTTGCCAGAGAAAATGTTTGGAGATGGTCCTTTCCAGAGAAGTGTGTTGTTAAACGTCTAGAATGGGAAGTAACATGGTCCACCAGCTCTCTGTGGCACCTGGATTAAAGCTGTTTTCAGGCTCGCGATGGATTGAATGGAGACTTTCATTTTAGCTTTTCTTTGAGTATTCTGAAAGATCAGAAGGGCAGAAAGAAAAGGATAAATGAAACAGCAATTCTTCTCATAAAGTGAACATTTTGGGGTCTAATCCTGTATCCCCATCATGCTTTAAACACCTAGTGAAATCAGAACCACAGATCAGACAGTGCTTGGCGAGGGAAAAGGGTCTCGCTGTGGCCAGCAAAATCCACCTCCAAGCAAAGAGGGTGTTACTGCTCTAAGATGTGCCTTTGGTAATTTAAGATAGAGTAACCTTGTGGTCACAGAGGAGATTAACATTCCTTGGCCAGAGAGGACAAGCTTTTATTTTGAAAGCCACCTGGGTTCCACTTAAAAGTAGTAGAATGCTTGAGGATTTATTATGACTGGGCAGGCTCCTATTTAACAATGTCAAGACGTAGCTGTGGAAATACACTTTTCTTCTTTCAAGACACGCAACTCACTACATTTCGTCCTTGCACAGCTGTTGCTATTCTGTAACATCAAACCAGCAAAAAAGTTTGGCCATGGAGGATACCTAATATTTGATTTTATATGCAGTGTCTCCAATTTATGCTCTTAGAATCACGAAGATGACTTATGATGTGTTGTGTTTGCATTGGCAATGGCTCAAAACCAGAAATATATTTCAGGCTTGGCTTTCCAGATATTATCTCAAGTAATTTAAAAGTTCATTATAGGGCACCCACTAGTGCTGCTATAGCAAAGGGGCTGTCAGCATTTTTCAAGGGTTTATAACTCAGCCATTAAAAAAAAAAAAAATCTCTGTGGGCTGAAACTTGGCATCCAGGGTCTAGGCACTGCAGTAAATTGTTTTTACAAATTAAAAAAAAATCAGGTTGACTATTATTAAATTATAGGTGGGCTAAATTTTATTTAGACCTTTTTCAGGCTATTCTCCCATACTTCTGTAAATTAAAACATTTCCAAAATCTTTTTATAGAGTGCTACTCTCAAATATGGACCAGCTTTTGTCCTGTTCTTGAAACCCTCAGATTTAACTTAAAATATAATAACAGTGCTTATCCCAGCATAGCATTTTTCACCTTCAAAGTGCTTTATGAGCATTATCTCATTAATGTACATAACAGCCTCCCCATGATGTAAGAGGGATTATTATCCTCACTTTATAGCTGGAGAGATTGAGCCAAAAGGTTTAAGGCTGTTTTTAAAAGGACTTAGTTGCACAAATCCCATGTGAGCTTTGATTGGCTTTGGGTGTCTACTTCCCTTTGGCTCTTCTAAAAATCACAAGTGAAGTGATTCACCCAGGACTATTCAGAGCCAGGATTAAAACTCAGACTTTCCAATGGCCAGTGCCACCAGAATGGTTAATTCTCAGAAGTGCAGTAATAACTTCGTACACAAGAGCCATCGCGTTTCTAAAAAATTATGCTTTGGGTCAGAGGGAGTCAACTCTGGGCATCTGTGGAGCTCCTTGGTGGCAGGGAGACTGTCACATGAAGTAACAGAAAATGTTGGCTGTGCAAGCAGCAGGTCCATCCCGTTTCATCCAGCCATGTTTTCCTCCTGCTGAAAGCACAAAATGAGGTTTTATCCCAGTTTTTCTTGGCCTTTGGTCCCAGGAGGAGGAAATGTTAATGCTGATGGCACCAGAGAGTGGCTGACGGGGTGGTGGCCTGGCCAGAAACCTGGCCTTCATGTGGTTGTTAGTAAAGGGAGAGGATGGTGGCAGTAACTTTGGAGATTTGATGGACTTTGGTAGGTGAGAGTTAGACACAAGTATCAAATTTGGCTTCTCTTTGGCCTTTCCATGCTGGCCAAGGGCAGCAATGGATGGCTTTTGTGCGTGCCAGGGAAGGAATGCTCATAATTTTGTATGCCTCAGGAACAGTCCAAGGTTTTTTGGAAGCTCTGTTAGACTTTCAGCTCACTCGTAATTACAGAGCTGCTTTCTCTGTGAGAGAAGTCTCCTTATGAAGCTTCCAGTTGCTTGAAACTTGCCTTATTTAAATCTCATCTCAGGTGACCTGCTTGATCTGATTTATGATTTGGATGTAAAATGTATGGATTAAGCTATGCTGAATTTAACAGATGCATTTTGGTTTCGTGTCTCTGTAGTAGTTTGTGGAGGAAGATGGAGAATGCTTAGGGAAGAGTCTCAGCTCCTGATGCTGAGAAGCTATTTCTGTTTGCACCCGTAGAGAAGTTGCACCCATAGCTCTTGCATTACAGCCATAGTTTCTCCCTGCCTTAATGTTGCTACTGATACTTACAAATCCTTCTCCAGCCTTTGAAAATCTACCCCACATCCTTACTCCTTCAGTCGCCTCTCCTAGACACCGTAGGACCTTTAAAATACTGTATTTACTGTGTTGTTTGTCAGCAAGACCATCGCAGGAGTGAGGCCGTTCTGTTCTCTGACTGTGTTAGAGTGTAGATGTCCGAGCCAGCCTCTGAAACGTTATCAGGAATTATATAAATGACTGCGGTGAAGAAATGTTACGTGGGATAATTAAATGCGGTTATCCAGTTCCATGCTCTTAGCGTGATTTTATTAAACCCAGATTGTGGAGAGAACCCAAGAATACGTGTGCTGCCTTAGATTAGGCTTCCCGGTGAGGTTATTAAGATAGAGAGTCAGAAACGTTTCTAGTCTTGCAACGAAGCGTGGCAGAAACGCTGCCGGAGCCGAGAGGCCACTCTGACACCCCCAAAGAGCTGTGGGACCCTCTCCTCTCTCCGCCGAGGGCCAGGTTCTCTGCCCTTTTTACCCCGTGCACAGATTTCCTGACTAATTAGATCCCCGGGAGCGCAGATAACAGTCGTGTCTCGCAGAGTTTCATACCTACACGTTGAAAGACTAGTTATTCAGTGAAGAAAAAAAATAGATGTGTGGGCAGTTTCTTTACCCTAGGGCTCCTCGGGACCAAGTGAGAACAGGGATGGCTTGTATAAAGTGCTGTGCAAATCCAGGGTAAGAGCTTACAGGCTGAACAGATTAAATACAAAGGAAAGGGATATCCACATACACGAAACATAATGAAGGGAGTAGCCAGTGAAGGCACGATTAAAGTAAACAATTAGGGAGGTGAATTAGTTAGGCGAGTTAGGCGGCTAAGCTGGTTTATAGGTGCTGGAGATTTTTTTTCATACTTTTAGGGAGGCTTATTGCTGGAGTTAACTACAGCTGTAGCTGAGAACAGTGGAGCACGAGCAGCACAGCACAGGTCTACTCCAAGATAGGCTTTTCTTGACCTCCTGGGTTGGCCATGAGAGGCAGGAGCGGGGTCCAGCCTCTGGATTCCTCATTCCTTGGTTGCCCTGCTGAGACAGCCAGCAGAGGATCATGGGTTTTGGCCAGAAATGACCATCGTTAGGTCTGAACCTGTGACAGAGATGAAAGCCCACATATTCCATTCCCCGGACCCAGTCCATCTCGCTCTCTGCCTTTAAAGGATTTAATTAAATGTTGAATACAGCTGACTAGAAATAGTCCTCTTCCTGAACGGTGCAGAATGAAATATCACTTGACAGGAGGAGGCAGGGCTCATGAGTGGATTAGAAGAGATTAATTTAGCAAAATTTTGATTTAACATTCTCTATCTTGACAAGAGAATTCTTGATCTTCTGCTTGCACCTATCATGAGACCTATTTCAGATTTCAGACAAAATGTAGTAATCCCAGCAAGGGAAATACTGAGTGAGAGAAAAAGTCTTCATCTCCTAGATGTGATCCTTATTCCTTCATCTGGGCAGTTAGTGCTTACAAAATCTCTGGCAACATCCTCCTCTGCCCTGCTCTGCGAGTCAACTGAAAGTGGCTCCAAGATCTTCACTTCTGAGTGATTCCTTTCATATATTGCTGTATTTTGTCCGTCTTAACATGAGTGGGAGCAGATCTGCATAGGCAGAGACATCAAAATGAGCAGCCAGATTTCTGGTACATTTTTCATGTTTATTGCTTGTCAAAAAAAGAAAAATAAAAGAACTAAAAGCAGCAGCGTTACCTCCTTTTTCTGTGTTAAGTAAAGCCAAATAGGATGCTGTTGAGAAAACAGAGCAAATCATGGGTGCATGAAGGAAGAGAGGTTTCCAAGGAATACAACATTACTGTAGTGCAATGGAAATTCCAAAATTTTATTAATTTTATTACCATGCAAAACTATGTGGGACCTATTGCCAGCCCTGAAACATCAATTAACATGTATTCTTGTTCTCTACTGAACCTGATAGCCGCTTTTCCCTTTTCTACTAAACCTGAGAGCCTTTGTTTCCCTTTTGAAGACGATCATGAGCTTTCTTTAAAATGACATTTATTGAGCTGCAGGTCTTTATTCACCCTTTTTTTTTTTTTTTCTTTTTACTTAACAGACTACTTCTTGACGCTGGACGAACCTATGAATAACATAACCACCACCCTCGGCCAGACGGCAGAGCTGCACTGCAAAGTCTCTGGCAATCCTCCTCCCACCGTCCGTTGGCTGAAAAACGATGCTCCGGTTGTCCAAGAGCCCCGGAGGATCTCCTTCCGTGCCACAAGCTACGGCTCTCGGCTGCGAATCAGGAACCTGGACACTACGGATACGGGCTACTTCCAGTGCGTGGCCACCAACGGCAGAAAGACTGTCTCTACAACTGGTGTGCTCTTTGTGAAATTCGGTACGTGACCTCCTTTGTCTCTTTGGTCTCTACGTGACCTCTCTTGGCCTCTTTTCTCGGAGAAAATGCGGTTTGCAGGATAGTTTTAAGATGTCAATAAGATATATATACACATATATACGCACACCTATTAGGTAAAATAAACATGTTTTCTTCAGTCAAAGCTTACATTAAGATAATTGGCTTCAAAGCTGATCTTCAAACTGAGAGGATTCCAACCAAGAAGCAGGTTTTGTGTGTCTTCTCCCCCCCACCACATTCAGAAGGAAGTAACTCACTGAGATGAAGATCTCTGCACAGGCTCTTGGTTAGTCCTCTTAGGAAATGGACAAATAACACATGATGCATCATAGAATCATAGAATAGTTTTGGTTGGAAGGGACCTTAAAGACCATCCAGTCCCATCTCCTGTCCTGTGCAGGGACACCTCCTACCAGACCAGGTTGCTCAAAGCCCCTTGTAGCCCCTGTAGAACACTTCCAGATCCGCTTGATCTGTGTGATGAGTTTCATAGTCTTTTTTCATAAATCTACCAGATTTTCTAAATTCTAATAAGAAATTAACTCATTAGATGTTCTCTTATAGGGCAGTTGTCCTTTAGCCTGCATCTGAAATGTGGGAGATTTTTATCTGAACAATGATACTTTTATAGGTGCTCCTCTAGAAAACAGTGAGCATCTTTTTTTTTTTTTCTGACTGCAGCAATATTTAATCTCCCAATTCAGTTTCTGGAGCAAATACTCATTTGTATGAATGTCCCTGAAATCTGTTTCAGTCCTCCCAGTAGTTGAATTTGTGCTCTATCCTGCCCAGTCCGCCCAGTAGTTGCCCAAATAGAAGCAGGGAGGGCAGTAACAACGAAACCCTCCTGGCCAGAGCCTGCTGGGGCCACAACACATTTGATCCTTGCATCTAAATCAGGCATTCCCTGATAAATTATAAAGATTGATAGGGAGAAATGATGCTGTTACAAGATGCTTTGGTACAAGCCTCCCGTGGCTTGCTGTAAACACGGTTGCATTGCAGGATGAGTGTCTCCCCTGGTTATTGTCCTCTTCTCTGGCGTTTTGCAGAAAATCATTGCTCCAGGTTCTAAGTCTTGTCTTTGGTCCTGAGGAACTGCAACTCGTCTCTTAAACTGCGTAAACCACATGCAACATGACAGACTGATGCTTTTATCTTTTAAAAGGTTTTTCGAAAGCTTCCTGCTCACTACCTCGCCGTAACTCATCACGCTGTTTTTCTTCTGTCACTTTTCCAGGTCCCCCGCCAACAGCAAGTCCAGGATCATCGTAAGTTGTTTCATGTCTGTTATGTCGATTCATTAATCTTGCGTTTCGGCAGTCAGAAGTTCATTTTTCATGTTGTGTGACAAGAGCACTTTTACATTCCGCTTTAAGTCAGATAGTATGGTAATTTATTGTAGCGGAATTATCTGTCTCTTAGATATATTTTCATGTTATCATGTCAACTCTTATTTCTTACACTAGACTTCTTAATTTCCGATATTATTACCTTTAGGTCCTCTAGTGCCTTCAGTCTTTGAAGTGATTTCAGTGTACATACAGGTATGAGCAGAAACTGATTTTCATTCATGTCACGGCCTAATCTGGAAAATATTTATCACTATAAGTAGATTTTACTACCTGGGGGCTTCTTACTGATTTTAAGGGGACTGATGGGCGTAAGCGGTATCTGTATCAATCTGTAGCTGTATTAGTAAACTGTCTTAAAAATGAGGTTTTGAGGATTGAGTACCTGGATGGGAAGACTGTCTGTTTTTATGAGAGCTCCCTATATCCTGCTGGGTCTGAGCACTTGCCACATGGTTGTATTTTGGCAGCGGAGCTTCTGTCTTGGGTAGCTTTTGAGAATGTACATTTATCTTCCCCTCTAGTTTCAACACACATGACCAAACTTGCTCACCTTTTACAGTCCCCTCCCTGTTGTTTTCAAGTGTGATCTTCAGCTCTTCTGAAGTTCGAAATGAATTTTGTGTGTCCGGTTTATTCGGATTTTACATGCATAGAACAGTGCTAAAACCTGCCTCTCCTGGTGAGGGAAGCTGCACCATTAGAAGAGAAATACAGTCTCAGCTAAAACTTAAAATGAAACTTTTAATATGATGGGAAGGGGTGCAAGAATTTGGGGATGTGAATGTTCCTGACTGTCCTTGTAGAAGATGGTTCACAAAGTATTGCAGAGGGTATAAATTAGGGGAAGCATCTGACCACAAAAGGACATGCTAGGATGCCCTCTAATGGAACATCATAAAATGTGTTTTTGTCTTCCCTTTTGAAGGGACCTGACATGAGGTAACGGAGTTTGTTTTGGAACTTAGACTCCTTTGCTCAAACTTAGACTCCTTTTTGTGATTGTGGTGATCTGGGGAAGAAAGCTTCACGGTGCTGTGGGAAGGGGGAACTGTTGTGCTCTTTAGCAGTTTGGAGACTTAATTAATGAGTTGAAAAGATATGTATTTTGTGTCTGCTTCCACCTAGTTTGGGGTTACCAAAATTTGTAAGGGTATGCAACACTTCCTTGGTGGTTAGATACCCTCAGCAGAGCAGTGTGAGCATAGAAGACAGAAAGCTGTGATGGAATTTCACTGTCTCAGCTACTCAGAATCATTTCACTTTTTAAAAACAAAATAGTTTTGGGAACCTTTTTCCCATTTTTCTTTCTGGCAGGGTTTTGGGGGGTTTTTTTGCCCCTACAGTCCACAAAAAAAAAAAGAAAGGTAAAAGCCTCACACAGTTGCAGAGAGGTAACAACAAATGGTCCCTCTAATCCATGAGTGTTGGACTGAGCTCTGAGGTGATGTCTACACAGCATCATCCAATGTCAACCAAACTGGTGTCAGGAGTGCTAGCGTGGAGACTTAGGAGGTTTGGAGTATTACACTCCACCTGAGCCAAACACCCTTCTTCTACCAGCACTATCTTAACATAGCCCTGTCTTACTCTGGGTGCAAATCCCATATATCCACGGAACAACTAATCACCATTTTCTATATGCACCATATCAAACATTAAATTGGCTTTATCTCAGATTTTTATGTTGTTTTCAGCGTTCTCTGCCCGTTGGCATGCACGGGTACAAAGAGGGTGAAAAGGTGAAAATAAAGTGTGATTTCTTCTTTAATAGTTGACTTTATAATTACGCCTTATAATTCTGTTACCACAAAAGTAACTTCATGAAGTGGGAGGCTGGGGGCTCTGTTTAGTAAGAGGTCACATTGGAGACAACCGTCTCCAAAGAAATGTGCAGAGGGATCTCTGTTTTGCCGAGTGGAGAACATTTACATTCCTGTAGAAGCAAACCAGATTTAATCTATGAAATAAGAGAATCAAGAAAGAGCTTGTGAGAAATAAGTGATAAACTTGGAGCTCGTACTAAATTCGAGGTAAAAAGAAAAAAAAAGGTCAGTGTATGTTGTCTTGAACCTGGTTCGTATCTGGTGCCAGTGGAATGAATGCAAGAACCTCACGGAGAGCAGCTGGGTCAGGTCCTGCTGCGTGAAATGGAATCGTGAAGAGAAATGGCCTGTTGTGGAATGTGGGAGAGAAATTGCCTCGAAATCTGTTCCTCCCTGTGTGCTGTTCTTTCCATGCCAACAATATCTCGAGTATTGTGTCGCCCGCTCGTGCGTAGCCTTCTCCCCGTACAAGTTGGCAACCTAATCCGTAGCTATGAAATGAATGGCAATGCGGTGGAAGTGCCTGTGCTAGGAGTGATCCCACATCTCAGAGGCAAGTGTCATAAAGCAGTGACATAAAACATTTGAAGGAATACTGGTTAAAGGCAGCAGTACTCTTCAGCACAGGGGAACGGAGCATTTTGTACAGCTCTGCTATATTTTCTTGTCTGAAAAACAAATTTATTTAAGTTGTTGCAGAGATTAAAATGTAATTTTTCTGGCATTTTGATTGTAAATTTCTTTAAATATGAAGATAATTCACATCCTGCTCCCTGTGAGACCCTCGGAATGCATCAGAATGCCCTCAGAATGTGGCATTGTTGCATAGTCTTGATGCTGTTTTAGGACTCCTCATTGGTATCAGATAAGCAGTAGGTACAGTCATGAGAAAAACGTGCTTTTGTTCTGTGAAAAGTAACCCCAGCCATGGCAGGCTCAGTTTTCAAGTTTCCAGGGTGACAGATAGAAAGACTTCCTTCAAGGAATAGTCCTGGGAGCTGGGGTAGAGAATATCATCCTGTTACTTCTTCAAAGTTTAGGGCATCGGTCCTGGTGCTTGGGGTAAATCGGCTGTGCGTCCATGGGTCCAGCTGATTTTGGTTCCCCAAAATACCTTCACAGGAACCTATATCTCTCTTCCCCTGCTGGGCAGGCTGGTGGTGCTCTGAACAAAGGGACAACTACCCTATGTCATTATAGGGGCATATCTTATTATTTTACAATGGTTAAAGGAAGGGGGAATATGGAAAGCACTTTGAAGGATGTTGTGGAGATGAAAATTCCTACTTGGACATGAGTTTCTTCTCCTAGGATAAGGCAATGAACAAAATCGATGGCAAGTAGCAGCCTTTCTCAGTGGGGGCGCTTTTCCCATGTTGTCTTTATCAATCTACCATGAGTGGAAGGTTCTGTTCATTTAAGGATTTAATTTGAGGATCATGTTTTTTAGAAAAAAATCCATATGCTCAGCATCTTTTCTCTGCGTAATTTATAGGTGCAGATTTGTGCACTGATGTGATGGCAGAAAAATAGATGGGCCAACTGCAGCTTGAAAATAAAAAGGTTAAACGGGTGTTTTCTGGAAAAGGAGACAGGCAGTGCTAGATAACGTAATAATTAATGTGTGTGTTATATCCCTATCCTTTCTGCTTTCCTGAAGTGCTGTTACAGTCAGCCAGAGCCAAAAGCCTGATTTGCAAATCAGCCTGAAGCGAAGGAAAGGAAACAAGAGAAACACAGCTCTGCAGTCCATAAGGAAATCCAGAGTCCCGAGGTCTTGGTGCAGTGAGAAGGGCTGGCTGACCTGAACGTCCTTCCTTTGGCTCTCCTGCCTTTGGCAAAGGTTGGCTTTAAAGCCCTTATCTGCCAGGCTGTGGAGTTCCATTCCACTAAGGTGCTCTGCGCCTCTGGCAGAGCTCGGAGCAGCTTTCCTTTAAAAAGTGAAAACAACCCACGCTCCCGCTTTATAAATAAATCATTAATTTATCTTTGGGTTGGCCGGAAGGTGCTGCAGATAGAGCAGTGGCTCCGGGCAGCGTGGTGAGCTGTGGGGAGAGTGCCCACCTCCTGCCCTGGCTCTCGGGCTCCTGGAATAGTTTCCATCAAGTGGATGGTGTCAAGGGCACCTCCACAACCGGCAGGAGTTTTGAGAGTGGGGGGGAGGAGGGAGGAGGGGACCTCTTCTGGCAGATAAGCCAGGTCCTGCTGGCTCTTGGTGTAAGGAGTCACTCACCATCAGCTGATTTAGCTGCTTCTTTTTGCCATGGAATTTATTAATGCAAACTTGAATTGAATTCATTATTAATGGGAAGAAGGTCAAAGGGAGCATTTTGCTAAGTTCACTCTTCTCCAGTCAGTGTATATTTGTGTGTTGCATATTTCAGTGTGTGTATATGTATTGTACACACACACTATATATATATATAAAAAAATATATATATGGTGTACACATATACGTATTCATGGCTGTAGCCACCGTGTCTAAAAATTTCCTGAAAGACCATCACTCTAACGTTATTTTTGAAGCTGTGCTTGACATCACTTTGAAACTCACTTCTTATCCTGATCTGTGGCAAGGTTTGGACCTTTAAGAACATAGAAATGTGTGTCTTAACCTCAGGTCTCTCCGGTTGCTACAGAGATCGAAATCAGAAAGGGCTGAGGTCAGAGCATAGCAGATTCCCATGATGAGAGATGAGAGAATTTAATATAACAATAGAGGTACTTTGGCCTTTTTTTCTCATTCTGTATTGCTTCCACTACCTGGAGCGATGGCCTTGTGCTTGCTCTCAACTTCACCTGCTCCAGGAGAAATCCCAGTGCAAGTCACTGGGATTCAAGGAGGTGGAGCAAACTTGCACTCTGTTCAAGAACTGCCACAAGAGCCACAGTGAGAAAGAAAAGAAAAATGCCATTTATACCTTTTTTTACATAGTCCAGTCTAAAAGTAAGCTAGACAAACCCTGCTGGAGTGTGGTCCAGTGGGAAGGGGTCAGGAAAATGCTCTGTATCTTCATAGAATCATAGAATGGTTTGGGTTGGAAGGGACCTTAAAGATCAAGTTCCAACCCCCCTGCCTTGGGCAGGGACACCTTCCCCTCTGACATATTCTGTGTCAGAGATGTAAAAAAAAAATATTACTGTGTTGTGAGCACATTTCAAAACGGCTTAACCCACAGGTGAGATATTTCACTCAAAAATGCAGACTTTTGACTTTATTACAGAGGAGACATCGGAAGAACAGTGTGGATGGCACCTCTTGGAAGTGTTCTGTATGTACGCAAGATGTGGTGGTTTTGGGGTTTAGAGGAGAAAAATGTCTGACTCATCAATATTGCTGCTCTTGGATGTGCAGTGGTTTCGGCGTGGCAGAGGGACAATGGAGTGAATGTGGATCAGGCAGGATGTGTGTACCACAGACTGGCACCTCCTGAGTAGAGTTTATGCAGTCCTTGTGTCAAGATTGCTCTTGAACAGTCCTTTTGTTCTCAACGGAGCCTTTTCTATATATATAACCCAAATATGGTATTGTTTTGTTCTTTATTTAACCGCTGGGAATGAGGAGAGGAGAGAGGAAAAGAGGAGAAGAGAGGGCTGTAATTTTAAAGGGCATTTGATTCATAAAATCAAATGGGGTTTGTGATTCCCAGAAATAGCTTGCAAGGCTTGTGAAACCACAAGCCCCACAGGATTCTCCCATCCTCTTTTTCAGTGATTAAGATTTTTTTTTTTTTTTTTTTTTTTAAACTTAAACACATCTGGGTTTTTTAGTAAAACAGATCTTTTATACAGTGGCTCTGTGTGGCTGGATGTCAGCATGGTTCCTTCAGCGAGAAAACGCGTAACCACTGGCCAGTGTCCAGGTGAGACTTGGCCAACTGCGTATTTGGTGGGGGATTTCATGGAGTAACAAGGAGACTTTCCCCTTTTGGCAGTAGAAGGTAAATTTTATAGAGGAAAAAATGCCAATAAAAGAGGCAAGAGTAGATTCACGGGAGAGCAGCATCCCGAGACCCACCTCCCTGCTGGTTCCCACCACCTGCCCACAGCACCCCGGGGCTCCTGCACCCACGTTGGGCACCATCCTGGACCTCCAGGGTCTCGGTGATGGAAAACTGTTTGATTTCCAGTCCTGTAGTGTGTTTTGTGGCCATCAGAGAAACTACCTCAGTGGAAATTTCGAAGGAGGACTGAATGCAAGTCCCAGGAGCTTTGGCGCAGGGTCTTTTATAGCCCCGCTGCATGTTGGTGCAACAGCTTGTATGTTCGGCGTAGAGGAGCTGAGACACAAGCCCGAAGTGGGATATTCTATGTGGAGGCCAATATAAATATATCTGTGCAAAAAAACTCACACGGTATGAAGATGGAGTCTGAGTGGCTGATGCTGACAGAAACCATGTTACATTCTGTTGCATTACTTCATTCGAGTGAAAATAATACTCCCTTAGTTTTGCCAGGGCCTGAGGGTCAGATTATCTGCTGTGAGCATGCCAGTCGTGGAAATGAAGTGTTTTCCTGGGAGGGCAGGACTTGTCCCCTTCACTGGGGCTTTGATCCGGTGCTCGCTTATCTGCTGTGCCACTCTCTCACCTATTCCCTTCTTCTGATTATTCTGCTGTGGTTTTCTTTTCAACGTTCTTGTAGCATCGCGGGCAGCGAGGTGACTGCAGAGACACCGGGCTGTATGGTTTAGGAGGGGACATGCTCTTGAGACCTTCTGCAGCAAGCAAAAATGAATGAAAACCTCTGGGTAAATGCAGTACAGAATTTAGGAAGCCATGTTTGTGTCATGTATTAAATGAATTGGCCACAACAATATTCTAGTGTGATGTGTCTACCTCAGGGTACTTCCGTAGCTAAATATACACATTATCTGAGAATCCCAGGATCCTTTGCCTCTTTACCTCCTCTTATCTCTCAGACCACAAATTGAGCCAGAGTGAGATGAAAGGTGTGTTGCAGTTGCCTTAACTGCAGTTATTTGTGCCACGCTGGTCACCTTCTCTGGGTTTGACACCCTGGGGGGATGTGGCCAAGCTATGGAATGTGCAGCCTGTAATGAAATAGAGAATAGAGCTCTGTCTCTGGAGGAACAGGCCAAATCCTGAGCCACGGGGTTATTGTTCTTCTGCTGCAGCCCTGCAGCATCCACGGGCTTTCGTGTGAGCAATGCTGCAAAAATCCCAGTTCTTTGCCACAGAGCTCTTACCCCCAGCTCTTACTAATGAAGCGGGTTAAATTGTATTTTGTTATGCCGGGGTAAATGTACAGAAAAGAAGCTGGCCTGTAGTTTGGAGAAAGGTTGACCTTAGAAAGTGCTTTTCACTTTTGAAAGGGTATCTGATAAATATTATTGTGAATTTTAGCTGAAGTGTTCCACTCTTATCTGCCTGCAGTGCAAACACAAAGCCCTTCTGTCTTCCCGCGGCACAAAGGAAAGGTATGGCACAACATGGAGACATAGTTGTATTATCTGAAAACAAATTAATTAGGCTGATGTCAATATTTTTTTTAAGTGGGGAGGGAAAAAGGAGTAAAGTACATTATGACTTGGGAGCAAGAGCTCCCTAATGCATCTTTGTAATGCACGGAAAAATATAATGTGCTGTTAAGAGCTGGATTTGTTTTCATTCTGCACAGGATCACCCATAGCAACTACATATGCAAATAAATGTTTGGTATAGAAATGGCCTTTGTGGAATCCTACAGCCAGTAGTTTTATTTGTACTTCTATTTCTATGGAGCTTTAATACGACCCGGTGGTATAGTCAGTGATGCCTGACACTGGAGAAAGGATTTGGAGGAGAACAGTCCCATCCGCTGCCCTGGGCAGGGACACCTCCCACCAGCCCAGGTTGCTCCAAGCCCCCTCCAACCTGCCCTTGAACCCCTCCAGGGATGGGGCAGCCACAGCTTCTCGGGGCAACCTGGGCCAGGTTCTCACCACCCTCCCACCAAAGAACTT
>BJBW01013800.1:0-42215 GCA_004320125.1 Scolopax mira | reverse complement strand
AACAATTAACCCTTTCCCCACCAGACCCAGCACAGACCCAAACAAAGAAAAATCCATACTGCATTTTCTGAACAAAGAAACAAATTTTAGCTCATCTGCCACCCACTCTAATTTTGAGATTACAGGACATACCTGAAAGCCTCAGAGTGCAGAGAAATAAAAGACTTATTGTGAGATTTCTCACCTGTCAACACCTGCTGGCTCTGAAGCCGATGATTCCCTCTTGCCTGTTAAAAAAAAAAAGGCCTCCAAATCTTTCTTAATTATTTTTAAATAGCTCTTTATTGAAAACTTGAGGTTAAAAAATGCTGAAGAGGATCAGTTTTCTGGAGTTTCATGCTTCAGTATCTGGGACTACTGAATGTTTTAACTAACCTAGAAAGAGAACGGTTGATTACCAGCCCTGGATGGCAAAATATGAATAAAATCAGAGCTCTGCACCTGTTTATGCCACAGTCCAATAACTAGACCCAGCAGAATCCAGAGGACTCTAGTGTAAAGAACACCATCCCCTCTATTAAGCTGCCTGTAGGACTGGGATTTCAGTGGGATAGTAGATAAAGTACAAACCCCTGAAGATTGAATTAGCAGGGGTTATCATTTCTGTTCTTGCTTTGAATGTCTGGCTGAGCTCTTTACCAAACGATTTAGAATAGTCCTTATGAAGCTTATCATTTTCTATTCAGCTCCACAGATTTTCCCATTATGGCTATCGAGCTCCTAAGTGGCTTGTTGGCATCTTTAAAAGTTATAGTCCTCCAGACGCAACAGCTAAAAATGGAAAGCAAAGATGATGTGCAGTACTGGCGCTAATTATGCAAGAGTTCATTTCTATGAATGACTAGATGTGTTTCCAAAAAAACAAGAGGGACTTCACACAGGAACTGTTGGCAGAGCCCCATGTTGTCTAGGCATGCTGACCCAAAATGTGACCATGCTTGGAGGAAAAATTAGTTCAGCAAATCCATGGAAGAACTGTGCACAAAATAGAGAAGTGATTTATTTTTACTCATAAGAAGTCAGCTGCAGCTTAGTCCCCAGGAGTGGTAACACCACATCATATCTAGATACTTCCATGTTTTTCTTGTTTATTAGTTCTTATATTTGCCTTCATCTCAGGTTCTCAAAGTATTTTCTTTCTCCTTTCTATAAATGAGACAAAGCTACCTCAAACACAGAAGTAGGACACAAAGTAGGGGAAGGAGAGGAGGGAAGGAAAGAAGCCTAACTCCATCTATTTTGATTTTGTAGCACTGAGTTTGAGGGTGAAATCACAGCACTGTTAAAATCCAGTTTCACTGACTGACAGTGGGTGCTTATCTTCTGGACTTAATGAGGACTAACCTGCAATAAAGGAGTGCAGGAGTGTGGATGGGCTGGAAAATGCGCAATTTTTTTCCCTGTTGCAGTCAACGGTGATTATTAAAATAATTTTCATTTTCTAAGAAAGAAAAAAGAGTAGATAGCATAAAGAAATATTAAAAAAAACACTGATAATTGTTTTCCAGTTTTTCAGTCATGCCTCCCATTCCTGTCCTGTTTTGTTAACATAAAGCAAAAGCAGGCTACCCCACATGCCGCTTGAGAACTAGGACTGTCCCTCACAGGGTGGCCAGGTAAAACGGGGTCTGTCACTGCACAGATCTGCTTTCTCTCTGTGCTTGGTCACTTCTGCTGACTACAGTAAAATCAAAGGTTTATATTATTCAGTCTTCTTGGCAAAAAAAAAGCAGCTAGAACAAGAGCAAGGCTCCTCTGCCCCTCTGCATCACCAATTTTCCTTTGGAGTTGGACTCTCCTATCCTCCTGAGTCAGAGGAAAACATGAGCTGTTGACCATTAAGTTGAAGTTTAGACTTGCAGCTAGCTTTTGTTAGGCAGTTTGTACCTTTTATAGGGGTGTTGAGGCCACTCCAGCAGTCTTCAGCTGACATTAAACTGGATCGGGGTGAGTATATTCTATTCCATTCTTACCCACTTTCAACAGAACAAGGGGTAATGGTTCCAAACTGAAAGAGGGTAGGTTTAGATTGGATATAAGGCAGAAAATTTTTTAATGTGAGGGGGATGAGACACTGGAATGAGTTGCCCAGGGAACTTGTGGATGCTCCATTATTGGTAGTGTTCAAAGCCAGGTTGGCTGGAGCTTTGAGCAACCTGATATATTGAAAGATATCTCTGCCCACAGCAGCGGGGTTGGACTAGACGATCTTTGAAGGTCCCTTCCAACCCAAACCTTTGTTTGGTTCTATGATTGCCCATGGTGGCACATGGGACTTTCAGGTCCCAGCCTAAGCATACAATATTGCTGTCTGAAAAACCCCAAAACTATTGGACATTTCCATCCATGCATAATTACATACTTTTGCATCCATGCATACTTCACATACATTTGCCAAGAAAGGTTGGACCAGATGATCCTTGAGGTCACAGAATACCAACCTGGTATTCCATGATTCTATGATTGAATGTTCACACTTCTGCACTGTTCACAAATTGCTTTCATCTGGAAACCACTGCCACATGTGCATATCCTTCTTTTCTTGCCTGACCCTGCCCTGACACAAAAAACCCCTCACATAAGATTTTTGAAAAATTACTTTTTCAAAAATCAAGGCCCGTTTTGAGAACAGAATTAGAAAAATAACCAAAGCAAACCGAAAACCTCATTTTGAAGGAGAGCTCTTCTTGAGCATGCAAAGTGAGCCTTTTGAAAACAAGTCTGCAAACATAAGTGCCAAACACTTACCTGAACCAGACCATAGTGCAATTCTCAGTGTCACTTTTCATTCTGCTCCTAGGAGTTGGAGGGAAACCACATACCTGCTGATGGTGAGCGCCTGCCTGTTCCCATCTGTAGCCCTAATGCATCACCACCAACCCTAAGAGATGTGGACGGTGTTTTCTTGACCCCTACTGATGCCCATTCCCACTCCTGGTGCTCAGCACGGCACAGAATCATCTATTTCACTTTTTTAACATTCCTGCCCCGCTGGGCAGTGTCTGCCTAAACGTGCTACGTCTGTTTGCGAGCTAATACATTATTTACACAAACTATTCAGGCATAGCAGCAAGGATATAAAACATTTATCAACAAAGGGACCAGTTTGTCATTTAAAAATAATTATGTTTCTTTAAAGAAACCAACAAATTCAGTTGTCTCAGAATTATTTATTAGGTTGCGCAGGCTTGCAAGGACTCTCTCTTTTGGAGGGAGAAGTCTCCACTACAAAAAAACGCTTTAACTGAGAGAAATTTTATACCTCAGGAAGGAAATCTCAAGCTTGCAGGTCTTGTAGCCAGAACCCTAATGAGAAGCACAGGTCAGGTTAGGTGTATGATGGCACCTTCTCCTGTGATCTGCCAGCCACTGAAACACCTCGGATGAACCGTGGGGCTGCAGGGCAGGGAACTCTTGGGTGTATTTGCAATCCTGCTCTGCTGTCAGCAGCTGGAGCACACCTACACCACCCTTACACCTGGGGGCAGCTCCACCAGCCCCAGCCCTGGTGGGATACAGCCAGGCATCTCCTGGCTGGGAGATGCTTCCCAGCTCTGCTGGGAAGTGCTTGGGGCCAATCTGGCACTGCCTGGCAAAAAAGCCCTTTGCTCTCTGCCTGCCCCAGACTGCCTTTTTATACCACCACCCCTCCCTGACAGTTCTGGCCCAAGGACACGTGGAAAGGGATCGGCAGACGAGTGCTCCCATCGGAGAGAGAGATGTCATCTGGTGTGCTTTGCAGCTTGCCAAGGAAAGCATGGCCATCCACAAAGGGTTTACAAAGGGATGCCAGCAGTGATCAGATTAGTTGGAGGAACAACAGCTCTTTGGCCAAGTGCTAACAGCCAACAGATGGAGGAGAATGATGTTGACTGTAAGAGTGGCCATGAGATGCAGTGCAACATGCAACTGGACTGCTTTTTTATACAGGTGTGTTCATTTTTATAATAGTTTTAAAATATTTAATTTTTTTTTTGAACCTTCCAGTAATAAGCACAGAGCAGGTACAAAGACATCCCTAAAGGAGGCTTCTGCATCTGGGTAACTTGAGTTTCCTATGTCTTATAAGCAATAACAGCAGCACCCAGCGCTGGCGGGAGACGAGGCTGCACAGTTCCCAGCTGAGTCTGGGTTTTGTGTGCCATGTCCCCAAGGGGGATAAATGAGACCGCCAGCTCTCTCTGCAAAATTCCAAGCAGCTGTTCTCCCCCAGCTCCCTCTCTCAGACTCCAGATGGGCTGTGATGGGCATTTTCCTACAGCACTGCCTGAAATCACGTGTTAGATGTGTCAGCAATTTCTGCCATCATCAGAGGCTAAAAAGGTGCAGACCTGGAGCAGGTTTTTTGAAGCATCCTCATGCAGCGCAGACATCTTTTACATACTGTTTAAGAGACTACAAACACAGTAAACCAAATTCCTCTGTAACGCTAGGCATCTGAAACAAGATTTTTTACCTTAGAAAGGAGCAATTCTTTAAAGGATTAGAGGGTCACCGGGGACAAGCAGCTCAAGGCTGTTGCAGAAGAGCAAATGAATCCTTAGACACATCAACCATGTTGTACACACAGAGAAGAAATTGTCCCTCTATACCCAGAGTCGGTGAAGCAAATACCAGAAATCATCCAATGCGAATACATTTTAGAAAGATGCTGAATAACTGAAGACAGAGGAAAGGGAAAGAAAAGTTATCTAAGGGATTGTAGTAAATACCTTTCTGAGAAAGACCTCAGCTCGTTCATCTTATCAGAAAGAAGAGGAAGAAGAGGCTTGATTACAGCACGTAAGTGGCTCTACAGGGAGAAAAAGAAAAGGAACCGAGAGTTCTTCATCCTGCTGATAAAGGGCACAACAAGAATCAAGAGGTGGAAGTTAGAAGTGAAACAAACATCAATACAAAGCTGTACTAATGCGCTGGCACTGAAAGTATTTCAACATCTGAACCAAACTGCCACAAGAGATGGTGGCTCTCCCACTACATGATGTCCTGAGATGGGAAGGGAGAGCTTTGCTGGAGGACCTGCTGTAACTCACCCCGGCCACTAGATACCAGGCAGGGGTAAAGGAGGTGACACAGAATGGGCTGCAGCACGCAGGAGATCAGACGGAGTAATCTCCTGCTCCATCTGGCCTTCCATTTTCTGTAAAAGCTGATGGTATCTGGTGCTTTCTGATCTTCCTGAGCACAAAACCTCCGCCTCCAATATTCCAGCATGCAAACTTCATTCAATTAAGGTTAGTACTGAAATGCATGGGGACATGAGAAGGGACAGCAACCCACAGCACTACTTAGATGGCTTTACTAGAGTTACAATAAATTCTGTAAGGCTAAACAACAGCAGACTACACTCAATAACAAATAACCTTCAGGATTTTTTGCTGCTTTAGACCAATACATTCAATTCACTCAAGAATTACTTATCAAATCAACAGGACAGTTTAAAAAGTATCTATTGTTGTACAGAGATCAGTATTATGTTTCTATACATCTCAATTGGTTTCATTCCTAAACGACTCTTCTCTTCATAAGAGCTGTCCACAAGGATGATCATCCTGATCAAAGTACCAAGTGAAAAGGTTCACTCTTTGATTTTCATTTTGATAAACTTAATAGGGGCATCCATAAATTAGCAGGAAAGGAGGAAACAAAAGCCAAGACAACAAATGATTATGCCTAGATGGAAATTTTTAAATTATCTTTTTTAAAGTACTACTGAAACCCTCCTGAGTTCATCTGCAGATACTGGAAACATGAATGGATAAAACTGGAAGCCTAGGGATTAGCAAAGTCATTACCACAATCACATTTTCCTTATACAGAATACTTTGCTTTCTCCTGCCTCCACCTTTCAAAGGTTTATGATCTTTGTCTAGTAAAGCAGCCAGTTTTTCCAGGAAATGTGCAAAGTCCTCTACAATTTAGTTGGAAACATCAGTGTTTATTATCTTCTGCAGTGAGAGGTCCTGTTTAAGACTAGTTTCTCACCACGCATTAATATTCTGGTATGGGAGGTTTGCAGAAATGGAGAAAGAATGAGAAATAAATTTGAAGGCAGCTCCTTGCCTGTTTTATCATCCCCTGGGCGAGTCTGCGTTCAGAGGGGAGGCAGCGTCTGAGCGCAGCAGTCACACCTCACAAATACTGTTCTCTTGGTTTACACCTTCCTCTGCTTTGGGTTTTCTTGCTCTGATGAGCAAATACATCTTCGGCAGAAACCCGGGCGCCCGGGCACACAAACGTGTGGTTTGTGTTTTGCCCACCCCTCGCCATCTCGAGCTGTCTGTGGTTTCCCCAGGTGTCTCCCAGCCCCGCTCCGTGGGCACCCAGAGCAGCCTCGGCCCTCGTCGCGCTCAGCCCCTTCTCGGCCCGACAGGCTCAGCGTGGTGCCACGGCGACCTTTTCCGTGGAGTTTTGAAGGATAACACAATTGCTGCCTCAGCAGATTCCCCACGATATTCATGAGAGAGCTTTCAGCTCCGATTTTGTGAGGAATTTGGAAAAAATTAAGCCTTTAGAGTGACACACGACCTTACTGTCTGTCCCAGCACTGCCACAAACGTCAAAAGCCTTGGCAAACACGGCTTGAATGAGAGACTCAACAAAAGCCCCATAGAGAAGTTATGGCAGATGATGTTAACCTGTTACTCTCTGAATTTTCTCGTAGTTGAGAATTTTTGGGTCTCTCTTCAGCCCCTGAACTCCTGGCAAATGTGGAAATTCATTTTGCCCAAGGACACCAGCACACAGTTACTGAATCGCTGGGTGCTCAGACAAATGCTGCAGGGCAATGTCCCCGAACATCCTCTGTGGCTGTTTATATTCATCACAGCCACAAACCAGCAGTGGCTCAGTCTCTAAACGCACCTACACTCTTGCTCATCTGCAGGAACATAACTAATCTGGACGTGCTAAACATGGAGGGAAGGGCAGCTTTGGCTGGACTGGAGGATCCGCTGCTCCGCACCATCCCAGCTGCAGTGGTGCTGTGCTGCTTCCCCAGTAACACAAACCAGATCCCACTAAAAGCTGGAACCGGCCTCATCCAATTTGATTTCCAAGCAGCAGGGAACTCAGCAATCCCCGCTGCACAGGGGAGGGAAGAAGTGCTGAGGACAGAAGTGAGCGGGCTCCGGAGAGAGCCAGATGCTGCGTGGGAACTGGAGCCTGCCCGTGGAGACCCGGGCTCCGGGGTTAACAGGGATTGAAAGGCCAAGCACCCAGCAGACGTGCCCGCGGGCTGGCTGGGACCCGGCGGTGGCTGTGTCCCCAAAGGACAGGACGGCAGCCCACTGGCACTGTCCTGCTGCCCAGGGCTCTGCCCAGGCACTGCCCAGCCGTGCTGCCCTTGGGGGGCAGCCCAGACGCTCTCAGAAATCAGTGCATCAGGGTCACCACGACCAGGGCTTCGCACATCCCCGGCTGCAACAGCCCTGCTAAAAGCTGTGCTCCCTTCCCGAAGGCATGTGGCTGCCGACGGCAGTCCTGGGCCAAGGACAGGGCAGCCGTGGCCAGGTGGCCCCATGGATTCTGCCTGGGGACAGACACGGTGCCACGGCAGAGAGCGTCCTCTGTCACCCCACAGCTTCAGAGTCGGAAAAACCTGGCTGCAGTTTTCACACATCGGCAGCAACAAGGCTTTTACTCGGCTCTGCCCGCTGCTGAGAAAAGCGCACCCCAAGGTCAAAGTAAGAACAGGACTTGAAGGCTCTTCCCGGCGGCAGCAGGGTGCGGGTGCCCACCAGAGGTGACGCCAGCAGGACAAGCGCTCCTGCCTCTGACGTCTGTGCTGCCACCCCGAAGGGCCAGCACTGGCCCAGCTCCCTTTAGCCCCAGGACTGTTTGTAAAACGATGGATGACGCACGCAAACGGGCTCTTGTTTGTCTTACTGTACACTGCAAACATGGCTTTTAACGATGAGGGTTTTTTTTTTTTTGCCAAATGGTTCTGAACACACCCAAACCGGGATCCTGGAGATAAAACTGCAAAAGCCAAGCAATGGGATCACCGGCTGCCTTCCCAGGGGCACGAGTCATTGTCTTCTGATTTGGGCTCAGCCTGCAGGACTGTCTCAGCGGAGGGGGACAGCAGACACAAGTAATGTCACCTGCCCACCCCTGCTGCTCGGAGGGCCAGCCCGGATCGCAGGGAGACGTTGCACTGCATATAAGCTGAAAATCCTTTTCTACTCGGCTTTTGGAACAATTCTAGTCCTTGAAATTTGAATCCCCTCAACCTCCAAACAAGATTTAATCAAAGCTTCTTTCTGAAGGGACCTAAGCTCATAACGAATACACGAGTGCAGGTTTTGGTAGCAGAATCTCTAAGTGCTTTCACCAATGGGTAAAAGTAAGTTGGTCATTACAGTGTGACTGCACCGTGCCCCCAAACCAAGCAAAACTGAATTCACGCCTCTCTGAAAATGAGGTGAGAAAGGCTTGTAAGAGGAGGGTAAGTGAGCTATTCCCCATCCGAGCCCTCTCCTGAGGTCAGGTGGATGATGTTGGCCAGATTCTGCTCTCAGTTACTCTGGTGTGAATCTCAGTGGAGTTGCTCTGGATTTACACCGACGTAGCTGAGAAAAAAACCTGCCCTGTCAGTTCTCCTTCTTCGGTGACCATTCTTCTAAATCTTGGGCTCCATCTTAGATCTGCTTCTTCGTACGAGTTGCCTGCCTTCCCCGCGATGCCAGCTGGCACCTCTCTGCTGCTCTGCCACCGTTCAGCTCAGAGGATTTCCAGGAGGCTTCACGGATACTTTTAGTTGTCAGAGAAAAAAGCAGCTCAAGAGGTACCTCGGCTATTCTGAGTGCAGTCACTCGGCTAACAGGTCCAAACGGCTCTGCCTACAGCCCAGAAAAACCACACAGCAGCACCATGGAAATTGGAGTTTAATGTTCTACATTTAAAGCCGAGGGTTTTTTAATCTTTGGCACCCATGAAAGGCTGTTTTTCACAAAACTGAGTGATAAAACCCTACAAGAAACACTCATCCCCAAACTATCTGTGTGGCTTTTGCACACATCTGTTTCTCTCCTGTCCTCAAGAGATGTCTAAAATCTAATTAACCAATTAATTTGCAAATATATTCTAATTTATTCAAGGCAGATTTTCTTAGTGTTAAATTATCTGACAGCGAACCATACGCTGTACACAGGAACAGGACTTCATTAAAATACCAAAGGTTACACAAATGGAATAAAAATTATATTTGTACTACAGTCAGCACATACTTATATCCTCTAATGAGAAAATGTGTTTGTATTTCCCTATTTCTAATTTGTTTTTCCATGTTTGGTGTAAACCTGCGGCTAATACATTTGCAACACCCAACGAGTACACCTTGTGTGGAACCGTGAACATTCCGAGAGGTTTCCGTGTCTGTTGAACTTGCGACAGAAATGAAACACACCATGAATCACACCATCCGCGCTGGTGAAACTCTTCCCCCAGCCCACGCGATGCCCCAGTTCATTTCGTACTGGGAATTCCACCCGCGTCCCCGGCCAGCCCCGCTCCTCCCGCCTCCCCCCACAGGTAGCCCCCTCGGCTGGGAAATCTCCAGTTCTTTCTGTCGGCACTTGTGCCAAGCGAGTCGGAAGGGAAAAGCTGATGCCTTGTTCCCGATTGCTGCGGTGGATTTTTTATTCTCCACCCCCCTCCTTTCCCCCCAACTCAATATCCGTGTGGGTACAAACCAGGGCAGCTGGTTTCACTCCTGCCAGCTACTGGGGAGACTGTATCATTCAGCATTGCGTGGCACCAGCCACGGCTCCACTGGGAAGCACAGGAGATGCGCTGCTGTGCTCAGTCAAAGCCACCCAACAACAACAGCTCACACAGAAAACCTCTTCCCCAGTTACTAACTCTCCGAGTATTTTATTATACGGCGTTAGCAGAAACAATAAGACCTTGTCTGTTACACCGGGCACAGAATGACTTCTTGAAGACATTAATACCAAACAGCTGTTTTCTTCCCTTGCCGAGTAACTTAGTATTTTTATTATAGCTCATTACACTCCAGTTGCACCATGGGCGATTAAAACCAAGTTACAGCCCTTCCCGTGTAAAGGACTGCTGATACACTGACAGGCACTCTAACTATAGCTGTAATGCATTAAAAAATTGGGGGCTTGTCCCACATCACACACGGCATCAGTGACTGAGTGAGGAACAGCAGCCGCAAACCCCTGGGCTGTTGAGGTGCCCCCAGGCCCCTTCTCGTGCCACCAGGGCTACGTGCCACAGCGGGCTCCATAAATCAAGTGCTGCTCGGGGCCGGAGTGGCAGGAATCCATCAGCAGGAGGAATCCATCAGTGGCAGCGCTGAGCTCCGGGGAAAGGGGCCGGGGACCGTGGGGGGCACAGCACCTCCCGTGGGGTTTGACAGCCGAGGGGAAGGGTCCCAGCAGGAATCCTGAGTGCCAGCAGCAATCTCCTTAATTAAAGGAGTAGGACCAGACAGCTATTCTGGGGGTGGGTGAATTAGGGTTGGAGGACCAGTAGAGCTGGGGGAGAGTGAAACCCCTGCCTCTTGGGGCACACTTTTAATTTTAAAATTACACTTTTCATGTTTTCCTCCACTTATTTTTAGCAGCAATATTTGAGGCAAGTACGCAGGCAGCAGAAGTGCCCTACCTGCCCCCACCTCTTTATATTTAATTTTTAAAGTGCTTATTTTGAGCATGGACTGACCTGGAAGAGGGGATGGCCTGCAAAGCGACCGGCTCTGGAGGCGACCACCTGTATAGCTAGAGGTACAGCAACTACAACTATACACCTGTATAGCTAGAGGTACAGCAACTGTCAGAAGGGCAGGAAAAATATGAAAGGAGTGGGATGAAGGAGGAGGAAAGGACCATTAGATATAAATGCCACTACTCAGGCAGCCTCGAATGCTCCCACAAGAGAATCTGGTCTGGGTCCAAAGACAGCTAATGAGAGGGAGCAGAAACAGTTTCCCGAAAAGAAAGCGAGTGTTTAAGTTGAGGGAGGAGACCGGAGACAGTTGGATGGGGAATGCAAAACAACGAGCAATACAAGTGTTCCCATTTGTTTTCAGTTGTACAATAAGAACAGCCAATAAAAAAATTATGAATTTAATGTGCTACAAGATTTTAATTTTTTTAAGCCACAGTTTATAATTAAGCTGTGAAACTAATTGTCTCTAAATACAATTGAGGCCAGGAACTTCTAGGAGATCAGAGAAAGGACTTGCAACTGATAATGTGACTATCACAGCTATGCCATATTCAGTATAACACCAGGTGTTTGTACCTTGGACTGGAGGTGAGGGAGAAGCTGAACCTCAGGGGAGCTATTTTAGAGTCACCCTTTAGGGACTGTGACATTTTCCTCATCCATCAGTACTGACCACAGCCAGGGGCTGGAGGAGCCTGCCCACAGATCCAGCTGGCAAGGGAACGGCCTCTCCAGGAGAACAGCTTTGGGAGAAGCAGAGGGACTCTCCCATGCCCTCAAGAAAAGGAGGGATACAGAGGAGAACAGATGGAAAACAAGTTGTGGGTGACCAAGGAGCAGAGACAGGGTCTGAAACTAGTTTTAACTCCATTTTGTATTTGTTTCCTTTACAGCTGCAGGTGAAGTGTGCAGAAAGCAAATGCCCAGGTGCGGGGTAGCTTTGGCAGGGAGGTGAGCTCTTTGAGTTTCCTATCACGGCCCATTACCTCAGAAGGATGTGTCTGTATGGCTTAATGTGGCTAATTATTCCTCCAAAAAGCTTTCCAACTGGTTTATTTTTGCTCATATCCAGACCAAAGAATTAAGCATGCAGCTATTCATTTGCTTGCTGCAGTGGTCACCGACAGAAGGACCTACAACCACTGAGGACTGAAAACAAAGCTCGTGCAACTTGACAAATAAACCACAAAAATCTCCTCATAAATACACTCAATTATTTCTAGCTTTTGACTTGAAACCCTGCCCGTTTGAGCTCCTGCTGACCAAACTATGAAACGCAGACTGTTGCACACCAGCAGCTCAAGGAGTGAGGGGAAGCACTGGGTTCATGTTGGTTGCCATGTGGGTCGATGTGGTTGTCAAAGTACATGGGTGCAATCTTCTTCCCTTATGGAAAATCAATCAAATTACTTAAATGGATTAATTGATTTGATTAAATATCTTATAATCCTTCCCTCTCATGCTGCTCCTGACCCTTCTTCCATCCTCAGCCTGTGGCTGAAGACCTTTGAACCCTTGAATAACGAAAGAGGATTGCCTCCTTTCCCCCACTTTGAAGCTTTCTTGTCCTATAAACTGTACATATTGTACATATTTACATACTTGGCTACAATGTGCTGCTTCAAAACTGCAATCAGACAACACTTCTCTGGTTTAGTTATTAATAAACTACCGATGCATCCACCACTGACCAAAGATGCAAAGGTTGTGAAACATGAAAAAGGTTGATCAAAACCAGCTCCTGCTTTATCAACAGCTTAAGCTATTAAAATACACTCAGCATCATCTGCCTTAACGTCAACCACAGTAAATTACTGTCCTGATACAGAGGACTGCAGGAGCAGAGCACAATTTCTTCTACATTTTTCATATAAAGCAGATGACACTTTTTACCTCACTCGAGCAGGGTCTACAATTGACATTATATTTCATATGCATACTGCTCTCGGCTTGCCTCTGAAATGGCAGTATATGCTCTCAGATCTCCCCGACAAGCTTTAGCTTATTTAAGACTTGCTCAATATTTTCATTTCAGCTGCTGGGAGAGGAAAATAAGGTGGGGAAAAGTATGAAATTGTCATACCACCACAGGGCATTGCCTATAATCATGCAGCCGTGATTTAAAGCCAAGTGACAGTCTATAATTGAATTGTCTGGGGCTGCCTACGATTTATTTACTGAATTCAGACATACTGTGGGGGGGTCAAAAGAGCGCAGGCCTTTACTTATTCATAGGGAAAGCAGGAGGGGGGCCCCAGCGCCCCAGGTACACCTGGTATTGAGGAACCCCCTACATAGTGTCGTGGCTTTTACATCAGCCTCAGCAGAGCCGCAGCAAAACATCACCATGTCGAGAGAAGGGGAAGATGTGCCCATGGGCATGGAACTTCCCACTTGAGGAAGGAATGCAATTCCTCACAGAAAACTCCTTAGGTCTCTCTGGGCAAGGGCTTCACCAGGATGAAAGGGCAGAGGCATTTCCCAAGCCCTCGCCTCCACACTCTCCTTTTCTCCTGGGCCTGTTTCATGTGGGTCTTGAGGATGGCCTTTTGGAAGCAGGCACAGCTCTTCTTTAGCATACTTTTTAAGCATACTTAGAGGTGTTGCCAGATTAAAAACAAATAGCTCTGGTAAAGCATCCATCCCAGGCTCCCAGCACTGCCGAAGCCTCCAAACCCAAGGGGATGGATGCACGCAGGCGGCGGAAGAGGAGGACTGCTAATGCCTTTGCTGCAGGGAGCTGATGCTCCAGCCCTGACCTCAGCCTCCCCGACAGAGCCATCAAGAACAATTTGGACATCTGTCCATGGAAAAATAGGAAATAAAGGTCTGAGGCCATCAACGTGTTTAACACCGAAGAGTGAGCACAGTCTGAGCACATCACAATGTGCTCATCATCAGCCCCTGCCAGCTACAGCCTCTGCTTCTCAGGAGTCACAGAATAAAAGAAACACGATGGTTACTGCACATTTTCCCCAGCGAGCACGCAGCCTGATACTTCAGATACTTCTACAATACTTAAGGCAAAAGGCATGCTTCTGCAAATCTCCTGGAATGGCTTTCACGTGCTTTGCCACATGGGCTTTTAAGGACACCCCGTTGTTTGCCCTGTTTGCCCCACCAGTGAGCTAACAGCATGCAGGAGTTAGGAGAGACAAGATGATCTCCTCTCATACCAACTACAGCAGTAGGTAGGGAGAAGCAACAGACATAGACACATGCCCACAGACACGCTCAGATCCAACCTACTCCCTTCACCTCAAACTGGTCTTGGATCTGTCTGTGGCTGAGGAGCCCCATCCCCTCCCAGCACAGCAGACTGCACCATTTGCTAGGAGTGAAGATGGGAGTGACACTGTGATGCAGGCAGAATACCCTGGGTAAGTCCCTGCCACTAACTAAAAGCTTTTAAGAGCCTTTGACAACATTATCCATACATTTCTGTGCGCTTTAGCAAACTAAAATTATCTGATCTCATACTGGACTCCCCCTGGTGCTGATCTAATGAGGGCTTTGAAACACCATATTTTAACTATACTATTTCTCTTGCCATTTTTTTCAGTTAAGGACATTTTAACAGTATAGATATTTTGACTCACTGTACTAACCCGGGGCCATCCAGCTGAACCAGCTGACTTTGGAAATGAAGATGAAAAGAAGGGTGTAGGATTAATGGGAGGATCAACTCCGGGACTTTCGGATGGCATTCACTACTTCGATTCTCTGCTAAAGAAGTAAAGCCCTAGAAAGGGGAAGGAAAATGCCAGGTTCTAAGTGTATGAAGCCCGAGTGTTATGGACTTGCTGTTCTCACTGTGGCAAAACTATGGCTGAAAGTGAGAAAAAATAATTAGGTCCCAAATCTGCATTAAAACATTTTTGCAGGGTTTTGCTCAAGTGGAAAACTGTTCCCATGCGGTCTATTTTTAGTTATTTTGTATTAAAGAGATCAGAAAAAGTCTTCATGTTTCCACATCTCACTGGGAAGATTTCACAGTAAAGATACTTGGCACCAGGATGCTGGTGACTGAGGAGGGGAATGAGTGAGGAAAATCCCTGTCCCTGGAAATACAAATGTGGAGCTGGCGCAGCACAGGTGCTCCCTCATTAGCCACAGCCCATCTGTGCCTCACCACTTCTTGCAGAATAATTTCATGTCTTTTGGGATCACAAACTACCCCAAGTACTGCTTATCAGTTTCATCCACACAAAGTGAGTCCCAGCACCAACTCTTTTGACCCGGCTTCACTGAGACAAGCATTATAATTTAAAGCCAAAGCCCCGAGCAGGGTCGGGGATGTGCCCGCACTCAGGAGAGGATGCTCGTGTCCCTCTGGCACTGCACGGTGAGGAGAAGGGTAAGGCTGTGGAGAGCGAGGAGGCTTGAGTGGAGAAAGGGATGAGGAGGGTTTTTTTGCCTTTGAGATTAAATCCAAGGCAGGAGCTGCTCCACCGCTTTATGAAGCTGTCAGAAGGATTTTCTGCATCAGTCCCTTCATAGCAGATGCTGGATTTTAATTTTTTTAAAAATTGCTTTTGACCAGACTGCAAGGTCACATTCCAGCAGAGCCTCGGCACCCTAGGTCCAGTTCTCAGGCTAATGCCCAAAACTCTGAGGCTTTGGTTTCTTACAAGTATGTTTTGTGAATCCCACTGAGCCTGGCCTTGCCCATCCACCGCACACATCTCTGGGAGGAAATTATCTGTCCACACCAGAAGCAGCTTCTGCATCATCTGCCACATGTTTCCCCTTTCACACAGAGGGAAAATATCATCCTAATTCCTTCCAACCCACCCAAAACTATGTCTTTAACCCTTCAGATTCACATCCTGCACATTCCCACGCACTAACAGGCAGAAAATCCCCCCCTCGAGGGATGCTCTTCAGTGCCCGGCCGACTGCTCTTCCCTTGGGACTGGATGGCCCTTTGGAAACACAGGACATTTCATGCTGTCGGCGAGAAAAAAAATGTCCAAAAAAGGCTGCTTGAACAACAACTTCTTGCCTTTTTGCCCGGCACCAATTAATAAGAATTAAGAATACTGGGAAGGAAAATTTTAGTGATGGAAAGGCTGCCTGGGGCCTCTCGGTCTTGGCAAGATGCCGAGCAGCAGGCAGCAGTGCTGAGCCACACAGCATCCCTTTGTCCAGGTCAGGGGGTGACGAGCTCCCGTGGTAACTGCTGAGATGTGACACCCCCCAACGCTGTGCAAATCCAGGCAATGAGGGACTCAGTTCCACACACCCGGGCAGGGTGATGCCAGAGTATCGTCTGATATTCACCCGTTTGCTTAACGCAGTGGGATTTAAACGCCCAACCCTGAGAACCACTTGCAATACTTGTGTTTCCAATGACATTAAAGATTAGGGAGAGCATGAGCGAGGTTGAAAGCTATACATTTGCTGAATTCCCATTAAAATAAACATGTGAATGGTGCTTATGCGCTTCCGTGAATCTGGCCTGGAGTGATTGCCCAGCTCTGTGATACAGCCACCAAGAGCACTGGAGAGGGGTTGGATCCCTCTAGATTCCCAGAGCGAATGAAGCCATCGTGAGCATTCAGAGTACCACCCCGAGCTGCCTCTCACCTGGCTGTCATCACTTACCTCAGCCCCACGGCTGCCTCCAACCCAGAATTCGGGTATTTTACCACACAAAGAGGTGCAGGAGAGAGGGTGTGAGCAAACACGCCGCTGAGAAATGAACCGAAGCAGCAATTTATTTTATGCTGACATGGTCCACTGCAAATAATGGGGAAACTTTATATTTATTTGGACTTTGGGCAATAAGTAAATTGGACACCAAGGGTGCTATGGAAGGTAGATCATGTGTCCCGTTTCAGGCAGGCAGACAAATTAGCTTCTCTGATGGCACCATGACAGTCCCACACAAGCAGGAGACTTGTGCACCCCTAGCCATGGCTGTTTCATGTCACTATGGGGGTAAATGGGATAGACAGCAGACAAAATGGTCACCTTGCGCTGGTCCAGGGAGACCTTCTGGACATGTGACCGCCTGGGTGAGAGGTGGCCCATGCGTCTCCTCCAGTCCTTTGGCCCAGGGCAGCACTGGAGAAGGACACAGCATCAACCTGGTCATAGCTTCCACACCACCTTCCATTCTCAGAAAGGACACACAAAGCTAAACATAATCTTTAAAATAAAGAGATAAAAATAATACATTTCTGACATCACCTGGTTAGGATGTCTCATCTTGTCCAATTTCAGACTGAGTGCTGCTAATAATTTGAGGCTCCCGAGCTTGCAGAGGCAGAGGGGAGCAGGCAGCCCCTGCCGCAGCTCTCTCTGCAGGACGGGTCCCACGGTGATGCCTGGTGGCCACCTCACCAGCACAGAGCTAGCCAGGGCAGCAGCAACCAGCAGCAGACAAAGTTGGCTCCCTGTCTCCCTGTTGGCTCCCAGCAGCAACCAGCAGCAGACAGGAGGCACGTCACTGCAATGGTGGTGCTTCCTCTAGGAGTAATTCAGCAGCTCTGTCATGTCACCAAACATTTGAAGCGGCTTCCGGTGATTCAAGCGGTTTTCCATATAAAGATGAGGACATCGTGCAACTTAAGAGCAGAAGTCATGAATGTCTGATGGACCAAAGGAAATTCTGGCCCAAGCTAGTTTTCAAACTGGCCAATTTTTGAAAGTTTATTTGGCAGGTTTTGCTGTATGTTCAGAGACCTGGACTTTATTCTGCCGTGCTGATAAACTCTGCTTTTGAACTTTCTGTGCTCTAAGCTGTTGCCCATTACCATTCCTAATGGTACCGATTTTCGCATACTGCCAGAAAATAAACCTGTATTCCAAGGAGGTTGCTGGGAAAACAGAAAGCAAGGGGGAAGGAAGGTTGTGTGAATGGAAGCCGCGCTTCTCGGCTATGCCCCCCTGCCAGGGGCTGGATGAATGTCTGCCTGGGTTGGCACCCCGTTAGCCACCGACCCGCTCTGCACGGCAACGTTCCCCTGGGAAGCAGCCGAACCACCCAAAGCTTTGGGGTGACAGAGCAGGATTTGTTCCTGCAGTGCAGGGAGCGGAGACCGAACACCAGGGAGGTGTAACAACAGGTCCCTGTATGGACTACGCAGCCACTGGAGAGACAAGTCAACCGTAGCCCCAAGACAACCAAGAGCTTTTGACTGACCCGCTTTAGGTGATGGGCTGCAGCCCACCAGTGTTCCCCAGGCTCCACTGCCTGAACCGCTTTCCTGCCCATCGCTTCTGCAACAGCAGCACCCAAACCGCCCAGCTTGGGAGGGCAAAAATGTGCAATGGGAAGCAATGATTCCAGAGGAGTCATTTTTCTCCCAGAAATACGTTTCTCTCTCGCTTTGTATCAAGCTTGAAAACAGCATCTCAGTCGGCTTCTGCTTACTCGGGTGGAGGTTAATAAATTACTCTGCTTGAAAAATGTCCATATGTTTCAGACAGTGAGCTTCTGCTCGGAAGTTTCTTTAAAATCTGTTTTCGCACTGACAGAATAAAACCAACTGTTTTTCAACTTTTTTCTCCCCCCATGGCAACACCTCTCAGCCACCAAAGAGCACCCAAACCCAAGCACGGGGGCAGGCTGACTTTGGATGAGCCCCTCGGGGCAGCAGACACATTTCCACATGGTGGCCTGCCCAGCAGAAGGACACCAGAGTGCCCCAAGCACTGTTGTCCCATCCCTGCTGTCCCATCCCTGCCACCAGCTCCTGGCAGAGCCACCTGCCTTCTCCCACCGTGCTCCAGACGTGGCTATGGAGACGAACATCCCTGGGCTCATGAGAAGGAAATCTGCCTCACATTCATTAAAACTGTGTTCCACAGTCCAAAGAAAAAGTGCTTTAAATTGAGGAGAATGTCTTCATTAAAGATGATTATGAAAAAACCCAAACCTTTCACTGATTAGTTTCGTTTCAGCAGGCATTGCCCACTCACTGAAAACATTTGATTTAACATTTTTTGATGCAAAATCAAATTGTCATTATATTTGGTTTTAATATTTTAAGTGGTGGAAAAAGTCTGAATTTTGTTTAAAAAGCCCTTGGATTTAAACACAAATTAAAGTTTAAAGGAAAAGCAAGAGCTTAAAATCCAAATGGGGCCAATTCTCCTTCTTTCATTTCCTGTTTTCTTCCATTTGAATTTTATCTCTGCCTCAGACTCTTCCCATATTTTTCATGATTTCATAATCATATTTTCCCCTTAAAAACAAGTTTCTTGTTACTGGAAGAACATCCTCAAAATCACAAGAGAGCAACTTATTGCCAATCAGTACTGGAAAAGTAATTATCCTCTCTATGCAAGGCACTGTCACATGGAGTCAAGGTGAAACTTCTTCCCATGAAGAGGTCCAACACAAGATTTAGGGAATTCGCCTACTTAATAAAATAGAAAAAATATTTTTGCTACTTTTCCTCCTAATCTTTCAGTCATCCTAGGCATTGGTTGTGCTGTGCCTTTGTAAAATACCACAAGGCTTCAACTGAACGTCCCTAGAAGCTGTCATTTCTGAAACCGAGAAACCAGAGTCCTTTAAGAGAATTATATGCTGAATAAAATGCACAAAGCCTGTGACTTATGCACAAACCATCATGGACCAAACAGAAGATACTGCTGCTAATAATCTGTAAATAAAGGGAAAGTGGCTTTTTCGATTTCCCAATTAAGCAAGATAATACTTTCATCAATTATATTTTTATGTGACATATTCCCAATATGGATATAATGAATGGTATTGTGCCTCTTGGTTAACAGCTCAAAGAAAATCCATTTAATTGTCCCTGCCCTTGCAGAAAGTAACACCCATTGTCTGTAAAACATTCACACAACTGGTATATTTCTGGAAGCCCAGCTAAGCTTTACATATCATTACTCACTAATTAGTAACTTCTAAATCCCAATCTGATGCCATTCCTGTGCTCATAGAATATTCTTCCCTCCAAAGCAAAGACAGGACTATCCCAGCCCCCCAGAATTCCCTGGGAGGGTGGTCCGTTTGCTGTCCTTGTGCTGATGGCCCCAGGATTGCCAACCAACCAGCACAAGGCTCCCATGAATAGGAATAGTGGGGTCTTGGCCAGTTTCCCACTGGGAAAGCCCAAGTGTGGGACACAGAGGCAGGCAAGAGGGACCTGGTGAGGTTTACCCCCCTGGGGACAGTTGATGGCAGTTTGGGTAAAGCAGGGCAGAAAACCCAAAGTGCTGCTGCTGAAGGGCTGCAGTGGGATCCTGGCATCTCACGCAGAGTAACTGAATGGATGCAGGTGATGAATGGAAAGGCAAGTAAAAAATCATGCTCCAACTCAACCAGAAACCTGAGCTGCAGAGGAGAAAAACAAGTGAAGACCCTGCCCCACGCCGCCTTCTCAAGGGCAGAAGGAGAAGGGTATGCCCACTTGTGGCTACAATCTCAGTCCAGGCCTTCTCATCATCCTCCACTTCGTTTCAGGGCATTACAGGAGAAACACGTTCCTCACGTATTTCTCCCAGAGCCATTTGTCTCCCGGCCACCCATTCTGCTCTGTGTAAGCAACATGGTTTATGGACTGAGTGCTTAGCAGCTATTTGTAGAACTCCCCATATGTCATGAAACACTTTATCCCTAAATTTCATCCTGAATATATATCCCTAATTCATCCAGGTTGCTGCTTAGCATCAAAGCATGCAGTGGCACGCAACCTCATCCATCTCCCTCCCTTGAGCTCTGAGCATGCTGGCTGGCTGAACATGCTTGTGGGTTTGATGATTATACCTTTATTTTACTGCAGGACGAAGTGACTGAATATCCGAGATAGACCCCAAATCCTTAAGAAAAATCTCTTAAATTTTTCAGAAGCCAGGTGCTTATATATCCTGGCCAGGAGAGCTGCTGAGCTTTTGGATGCACCACTGAATGGCTACATGTCAGGCCAAAAGCAGCAAGGCATCTTGGTCCACATCCCACCTCAGGCTGAGTATCCTGAGGGAGCAGGTGGTCACTGGCACCAGCTCATAAGCCCTATGGCCATGGATGCTGCTGAGGATCCCCCAGCCTGCTTTCAGACCTCACGGTTGTCATTTCATCAGCTACAAACCCTTGAAACAGGGTGAGACAAAACCTTGGTAGTTTCTCCATTCTTCTCCAACCAAATGCCATGGGAGCTGGGAAGGCGCTGGAGGCTGCTGTTTGACCACAGACGCCTCCTCAAGAACACCACCCCTGCCTGATGCTTAAAGCCCAGTGGGTGACTGTTTTCCCCCACATGGAAGGTACCGTGCCAGGCTTACAGAAAATAAGCCTACCTGTTTCTAGGTTTTAATTTCAATCAGGTGGGCGGTAAGAGAACAGCTCAGAAGCAGAGCCAAGACATAGAGTCACCGGCAACTTCTATTCCTCAAAGCTTTGTAAAATGGTAAAAAAAAAAGAAGAAAAAAAATATCTATTATTTCCAAAGCAGGTTGCTTCCCCTAATTAGTGAGTCAGCTCTGCTAATAAAGATTACAACAGGGCATGAAAGCAGTGCTGAAGATGGGAGTATTTATGCAGGTCAGTGGGGGTTTTCCTAAACATTTTGATTACAACTTTAACTGCACTAAAACACATGCAAAAACCCTATCATTAAATTTAAACAGCCTGATGATATGCAGTACCAGACTATGAGAACTGCAAATAAATTGCTGTAATCTGCCATACTGTCACTTACTCCTGCTCCTCAGCAGCCATAATTGACTAATAGGATAATAAGGTGGCAGCTACGAATCTGAAGGCTTGACTCCGTTGTTTTAAACGCCCTTGAGGAGAAAATACTCCAAGTCAAGAAGACAAAGTGGCCCGATCACAATCATCTCTTTCGATTCAACATATTTAAATGCTCATCTGGACTCCTGGATTACTCAGTGTAAAACGCTATGCCAATTGTCCTGTCCTGCAGGGTGACAAATGTCCAAGCAGTGTCCTTGTTCCAGAGAGCCCCCAGCATCCCCCCTGCCCTTCTCTGCACAAGCCTGTGAAGATGCAGCAAGAGGCATCCTCTTGGGCTGAGGAGCTCAGCGAGACCCCGAGCCTGTGCAGTCCAGCTCTGCTGCAACCTGGGGAAATGCCCTTTTACCCCCTACAGGCCACCTTCACCTGATTTGGGGACCAGAGCAGCAGCAGCTATCCTGTCCCATGCAAGGGCTACCAGGGAGCAGCCTTGTACCCACCCCAGCACGTGCATCATTGCCATGTGAAAACGGTCCTGATGAGCTAGGACATGGTGTACCAGTGACTGGGACCGGGTAGGAGGATCCACTCTTGAGTGCTGTTTACTGAACATTTGAGGGGCTAAGAGCGAACAAGGCATTATCCAAGCAGAGCAGAGGCCAATCTGGATTAGAGAAATTGCCTTTTTGTTATCACAGCACTCCAACCCACCCCGCAGGCATCATATGGCTGCAGTTAAAACTCACATGCAGGTCTCCCACTATGTGTTTATACACACGCAGGAGAGCTGGGCCACGGGAAACACCCTTACCAGCACTCAGATCCTTAGAGACAAGACCCTGGGGCAAGATAAGATGATATGAGACGGCCACAAGGGTACTAGAGCATCCCCTCACACCAGCAAGGTCTTCAGAGCTCTGGTCTGCTCCCTGGTGTAAATGGAAAGCCAGTGATGAGACATGAATAAGCAAACTGACCTCCAGGGTGGATCAGCATCTGTATTTCTGCACTCAAACGTGCTCCTCAACACAGCTTGGTGCAGGAGGGAAGGCTGGAATCAGTGCCAGCGCTCCATCTCCCACGGCTTCCCGCCCCGCTGCTCCAGCCTGCATCCCAGACAAGCACTTTATTGCTTTTTCCCCTGCCCTTTGCCTTTCTCAGACATCAACAACTGATTCCTCCTCTTCCTTATGGGGAATAAAAAGGAGCAGCGGGGCCGCTCTGCCGCCTTTCCCGCAGCAGGCTCCCCGGCCGCCAGCCAGCCCAGCGCTGCGGGGTGGCCACTGCCACCGCTTCCCTTCACCCCGAACCCACGTCGCTTTGACCCTCCTTAGCCCGGGTAAGAAAACCACAACGGAAAACTCTCCAGCCAGTTCTCAGTGATTTATTTTTAAAAGCTGAGCACTGCTGCCAGTTTTGGGAATGAGCCTCACAGACCCCCATTGTCCCTGACTCCTTGTCTTCAGCAGACACAGGGCTCCTGCTGTGACCGAAGGCATCACTTCTCCATGGAGAGTATCCAGCTTCCTCCAGCTCCTTCAGGCAGAGCATGTTTTCCAGCACTGTTGGAGGAGAGGGGAGCCCTGCTTCATCAGGACATCCCCAGCCCATCAAAGAGAGAAAGAGGCAGGGTCTGCACAGGGAAAGGGAAGGGAAAGGCATGTCAAACTTAAAGCAGCACCATGGGTCCATGATCAGGGAGACAGGGAGACAGACAGACCCAGATGACAGAAAACACCAGCCAGAAATAGGATTCCCAGAGATGGGATTACTCTGGAAGCACCAAGAGCTAAAAATTGGGATTAGGAATTACTAAAGGGGCTTTTTTCCTTTTTCTTTTAAGGACTTTAATTCCCTTGATTTAAGAATGAGGATTAACTCTTAATTGGAGCCAGTGCCTTTAACCCTACCTAACAACAGAGCTGGAAAGGATTGCTGTTTATCCATGATTCAGTCTGTTTACAGCACGGCATGTTAAAGCAATTAAGAGTCCTTAAAAATAAAATACTCCTGAGCAGTACACCATTAGGTCCATTTGAGCACACAGTGTCAGCAGCAAAACAGTATCTTTGACTCAGTAGTCTAAGAAAGTTTGAGCCTCGGTAATAACTTTTCTTTAATAATGCAAATTACAGAAAATAATGAGAACATTTGCATGCTTCCTCGACAAAGAGGGGCATTTCAAAGTCTCGGGGAGCAGCCTAGGCAATAAGAAATGTTCTTGTTCTCATGTGTCAAACTGCTTTGCTTTTTCCTCTTTCCTGCTGACCGAAGGGTTTCACGCTGGCAATGCTAATCGTGCTTGCGTTTGCCATAGCTCACCCTCTTGTTCTTACTGTCTATAGAAACCTGCAATTCAACCAAATCACCGTCAAGCCCGGTATTCACTACAGCACATCTATATGCCCACACATGCTTTACCCAGGAACTCCTCCGCACATCCACAAGCATGAATCACCGCAGAATTCAAGGCGACAGCAAAGGCTGAACCCTCCTAAGTGTTAAGCCAAAGAAGATGAATCCTCTCGGCTCTTTCTCCGCTGCCAAGTTCTAAGCTTTACGCTCCCATCCAATCATCAGATTAAAAAGCTTGGTTTCCACAAACTTTGAAATAGAGCTTATTTGAGAGTCAGGAGATTAGAAGCCAAGGGTGCCTTCTGCTGAGGCCCAGGCACTGCCTGGACAAGCTAAACAGTCATTAAGAAAACTTGAAAACAAAGAAGCAAAGTATTTTCCAAGGCCTCATCAAGAATGTAAAATAACTGGAATAATAATATGTAAGTAAGAGATTTAGGGGCTTTAAACCAGTCCAAGAATAGCGCTCCAGGCTAGCACAAACCATTTGAGAAAAAGCCCTTTCAACTGGCATATATGGAAAAATCAAGATGCAAGATGCGAAGTTGTACTCTACAATGAAATCTGGCATAAAGTTTCCTAGCAAACTGCAACCATGTACATGCAACACAAAGATCTCACCCACCACACATTCAAATTTGTGCAAAAAATGTGTAATAGGTTAACTTTGGCACTGGCCCCAGGAGAGCAACTCATACACCCAAATGCAGACGTCTGCTAGATTTCAGGTGTACTAGGGTCTTCTGCCCAGACACCAGCTACCACTTCCAAAGGGTGCAGATGTCTATCGTGTCCTGAACCACATCTGCCAGGCCTGGGCAGATGTCTTGGATGTATCTCAGCTGCATGGATCCCTCTCCCGGGGTCCTCACGGTGCTGATGAGGAATCAAGACCGAGTTGGAGCCTTCAAACCCAGCTGGTGCTACGCTGTGGCTGTCCGGAGGGTAACGGCTCGGCCGTGATTGACACACAATACCCTCATTAAAACAGCACGGGGCTCTGAGACATCTGCCCTTTCAATTATATTTGTGGAAACCAGAATGATGTTGGGATGCCAAATGCCTGGAGAAAATAGAAATTTGGGATCATTTTCAAGCCACAACACCCCACCGCTCTCTCAGGGTTTACACGCCAGGTAATTCATTCACACACTACCTACACACAGCAAGATCTCTAAAAAAATACTGTTTGTTTTTAAACAATCTCAGTGTATTTTTCCCCGTGATTCTTCTGCTAGGGTAGGAAGTGAAGCTTCTTGAAAATGCTGTTGAAAAGCCTACAATGTAATTCATAAACTGAAAAGAAGCATCAGCGAGTAAAAAATAAAGACTCTGGTTTTTCCATTTCACCTGTGCTATTTATTTACAACAGAAAGTTCTGCATTACCTACTAACGCTGGCTGTATCCCAGAGCAGGAAAAAATGAATGAATAGCACTTTCTAGACCTAAGATAATGACAGCAATCAGCTCAGGACACAGTGTGGGAAATGACTTTCAGCAGAAGAGTCCTGATTCACTCTGTTACACAGAATAAAAAAACACTAAAACCCTACAACTCTATTACGTTTCCCCTAATCTACACAAAACTTCATGATGGATAATAGGGTCTTCAAAACAATCCTAAACCATCTTTTGAATGAAAGGTCACTTGCCTGTATATAGAGCTATCTGAATGCATTTATGCTGATGTAATATGCACTCTCCCACTACACAGGAAAGGTTGCATTCAGGGTAAGCACTTATCAAGATTAAATTTACATTTTCTGAGATTGTCAAAAAGTGTTTTTCGTGAAGAACAACAGCGAAAGCTGCACTCACATTTAGAAACACTGCAAAAGCACTTTCCAAAATAGGCTTTACTACTCCTGAACCTGACAGAGCTAGAAAATCCAGAAAGGGGCTGTTTTTAAAGAAATGTGTTGATGGCTTTGAGATTAAAACCAGTATCAAGATAAATTCAGAATATAACTTAGATGAGAGAGAGGTTCATAGACTGAAGTGCCTGCTTAGCTATATCTCTGACTCAGGACCTTTAGATACACATCAGCATACACGCTGTATGCTGTATTTATGTAGGTCTCAACCCAGTAAAAATACATTTCGTATGTGTGAGCTTGCACTTTTACATTAGAAATGCACACACATTACACACTGGAGACACACATGCAAGAAATTCTTGAGACTGCAGGAAAAAGGGTTCCAAATTACATGAACCATAGTTTTCTCTCAACACAGAAAAATAAACCAAACCCTGCGAAGCCTGATGACCAACAGCCCTAAATGATTCACTGCACTAATGGCTCTGCTCCTCTCTCCTTCAGCACACACATCTGAGGTGAGGGCTATGTTCTCATTTTGGATAGAGGGGAAATTTATACCTGTAGCAGCACTCATCAACCAAAAAAATACACTCTCAAGTTTAGTGAGTGATGTTGGGATTTTGCAGACAACATTAGCAAAGTCATTTGCCAAATGGGTTGATGCAACTCAAAATTCATGACCACATGAAGAGAGTTACTGGACAAATTAAACCTTCCTAGTCTGTGCTCTGAAATATCAACAATTTGTCTGAGTTACAGCCTGCGCTGAACCTTTTCCGGTGTCCTATGAGAAATGAGTCTGGTATGTTTAGTCCAGTTGCCAGAAAGCTAATATTTCTGTACCACGAAAATTGTAACTTCGGTTATTGTTCCTCTTGCTGGCAATTCTCAGCACAGACCTCAAAGACTTAATATGCCCCAAAACAGAAATGACTAAACGCTGGAAGCAGCTGATTTTCAATCACAGGGAGCATGGCTGTCACCATCGATAGACTCAAGGCTTCACCCAAGAGGAGGAATCTCCCACAAGTCAAAAGAAAGACTAAAGGAGTTTGCTGTATTACTGCTACCAGTTCTGGGACTGATCTGCTTCCTATAAATGTCAACAATTACCTATTATTGAACAGAAGAAGCTAAAAGACATGACTTAAAAGCATTCTCATTTTGATTAATTTTTGCCACTTGTAGGTAGTTACTCATTAAACATTTACTCTTGAAATAGGTAATTTGGGGAGATTACTACCACATTTGTAGAGGCCAAGCAAGCAAAGAGCTGCTTCATTTTAAATTGCTATGTTTTTTGGCTAGAAATTATTTCAAAACGTGTAAAAAATCGGTGTAAAAAAATTGGTGTGGTAGATCACCAGCATCTTAGTTCACTTTCTTTTCCTCCAACTTCTGAATTCATTGAAGATATTCTCCTGTGTCACTTTAAGAACTACATCACTTCAGTGATACGACCAACAGTAATAAACAAAAAGACCAAGCTAGTATATTTGCTCCCATGCACATGTATATGTGTATATATATATATTTAAAGCAAGAATACAGCACAGCATTCTCATCAGAAAGCTCCCTTTACATCTAAGAAAATTATTCTCCAAATACTCTTTCTTGTCCAAATTTGATTTACCTTGATGAATATTCCATAAAGGGTTTGGTTTTTTTTCCTTTCCTCTCAAGGCAGAAAAGAATCAAAGTAATTAAAGAACAAGAGCAGCCTCCTCCTGACTTGTGCAATAAAAGCTGATCACTCCCACGAACTTTCCTGCTCGCAAACAGCATGCTGCTCCTCCCAGCCCACATGGAACTCTACCTTCATCTTCAGCAAGAAACCCACACTGCCCTCCAGTCATAGCTTGTGGATTGTAACCCTTGAAAGCAACGGAAAAGGAAAGGAGAGCATTACTAAAGGAGAAGATGAAACCTTCTGTGCCTGGTGACAACATCCCAGTGCTGGAAGCCTAATGTGCTGGAGTACAATTGCTGGGGCTGCTCCCCCAGCCCCGAGACCCTAGCACTGCAGCATCCCCTTTCAGATGATGACTTGCCTCTGAACTTGGAACAGCTATGATGTCCTGAACACTTCTACTGCTCAGGCACTAACAAGGGTAAAAGGTATTTAAGATTGACACATTGACCATGAATGTGCTGCTATCAGCTATTTAATACGTTGCCTTCCTGGAATCTAGCAGGGGTATTCTGTACAGTGACACCTGCCTCTTTCCATGGTGGTCTGACATCAAGGTGGTATCTCAAGATGATAAATTTGACCTCCCCTCTCCCCTTCCTTCTCCTTCCTTGAAGAGCCAGCATGCCACCGAAATCAAGGTTGACAGGATCAGGATTATTGTGCTCTTCATCAAATAAAACCTTTACCAAAACCTCAGTGGCCAAAGCAGAAGGAAATTCAGGAAGGACAGAAGTGGTATTTTCATAAAAGTTGCTCATCTGGTGATGAGGCAAATGGGCAAAAAAGCAGCACTTGTGGGTCAGTGCTGTATACTGCTTCCAAGCTTAGGAATATGCACCATGGAGGCAATCCAAAATCACACCAAGAGTATATTTGGTGCCAAACACTGACTACCACAGAACGTCTCATCACTACAAAACTGCTTGTACACATGACCCTCTTGAGGTATCCTGTATTAATTATGCCTCTGCATAAAAACACAAAATTAAGGTTCCCAGCATCCTGTATGAGCCTGAAAACGCAGTTAATCATTCTAGAAAGAACTGTCACCATTAACATTCGTAACTAGGGAATGGAAGAAATGTAAAGACTGAGCCCAACCAATTTAACAGCTCTACAGTCTGCAACACTGCATGGAGCTGAGAAGTCAGACCCTAAACCTCTGCCATCAACTGAAAACAAAAATTCCTTCCCTGTTATGGAAATAGTGCTGATTTCTAGCTGGAGAAAAAAAGTTGGCAGGTTTAGTATCTCCTCCAAGGCCACAGAGAGTCAGCAGCGGGTCAGGAACTGGCTGGTTCCAAACACCCCCCTGCTCCTGGTCAACAACGGGTTCACCTACTCTGGTGAGTATATACAGGGCTGGAAAGATTGGTCATCCCAAGCCAGCTAGTCATATTATTCTATTCCTTGAAAAAAGCAAAAAATACATATTTTGGGACAATTTCTGATGAGGATAGACTCCTCCCTGCAAACTCACTGTGATGACAGCAAAAAAAGAAAAAACAAGGGGAAAAAAACCTTCCCCAAAACCAGTATTAAATATTAAGGTTGGTACAATAAATCCTGGGATGATTTAGAGCAAATATATGTGGATGTATGATGCTTTCCAACAAAACTTTGGAAAAACTCTTGGCAAAGGGTGCTTCCCTTGTCTCCTATTTGTGCCAGCCCAAAGGAACAAGACAGACATAAGGCTGCCTCCCTGCAAACAAGTGCTGCTGGGAGTGCTGGAAACAGGCAGCGAGCGAACAGAGGTTAATTTTTTATTAATTAGAGCACAAAACATGTTGGCTTGTCCCTCATTAGGGCATCTCCAGGCAGTTTGGCTTGGACAAGTGAAGAGCCGAGGGAGGTGGCAGACACCCTGTGACGAGGCTGTTGTGGAGGAAGCTGACTGTTCCCGCTCCAGGACACCTTCTTCCACCAGGACACGGCAAGTTTGATCACCAGTGGTTTCCCAGGCTGGGTAAAGGTGATCCCAGTCCGTTGCTGGCTTTGGTTGTCTGACAAGGCTCCTGAAATCTGAGCCTGCAGCAACAAAACCCATCCCTTTAGCCAGGCTGTTTTTCTTAAATAGCTGGGGAGGGAGAGGGTGCCAGGGAAGGCAGGCAGGGAAAATCATCAGGAAAGCAAGCAAAGGCAGAAGGAAAGAGAGTGGATATTACAGATCCATATATTTAAATATAACCCTGATACTCCAGAGCACAGGGTCTCAGTTTGGAGATTACACATAGGTTAGACTGTGGAAATGAACCTTGTGGGGCAGGCAATATATAGCACCAGGAGTCACCAAATCTTTTTTCCTCCACCTGCTCTTATTGCAAAACCGCCTCCCAGCATTGAAAACTTAACCCTTCCAGATCATCCTGGGACATCAGCTGAACATCTCCAGATGTGACTGAGAAGAAAAAGAACGTACAGTGCCTGCAAATACAGAGCTGTATATTCTGTCCCTGTGATAGAGTGCAGATAGGGAAGGCAGCTTCGCTCTGGACAAGCTGTGGGGAGGGGTGTGTGGGGGTGTGTGTGTGTGTGTGTGTGTGTCCATCCTCACGCGCCTGAGTTTCCTCTTTTTTCCATTTCTTCTTCTCATTTTTCATTTCTTGTTCTCCTGGGAAGACAGCTCAGACAGCGTCTGGCCTTACCCGGAGATAAACCTCCTTGTTCTTGTCAAAAGCGGTGCCGGGTGAATGGCAGCACAGGCAGCGCGGTATTTTAACTCTTCCTCTTGAGAAGGGCTGAAGGCTGGCAGCACAGCCTCCACGCTGGCACAGCTTCCACCCAGCTCACCAGCAACATCCACATCTTTCCAAATCACCTGGTATTTCACTGAAGCGTCAGCCAAAACATTCTTATTTGCAGTTCCTAACAGCAGAATACCAAATGCTACTTGCAACAGGGTAACGCATCAAAACAAATAAAAGAAAGTTTAAAAATTCAAATTAATCACCAATTTTAAATTGACTCTGTGGTAAGCTCAGTGTTGCTGCCTGCTGCCACTTCGGCCAGGCACACATGGCTTCGTCCCTCAGCCGTCCTTTTTTAAATACCATGTTTCTGATTCAGCTGCATTGCATCTGCCTGAAGATCAAAACATGCTTTTCAAAAAAATTACAAAACCTTGAATTAAGTAAATAAATGCACAAGGTTGGAAGTATCTAGGAAATATACCCCAGAGTGCAGTTAACAAGCAGCAGAATTAGAAATAAAGCTGATCGCTAGATTCAGATTTCTTTTAAATTGGAAGAATTTTCAAAGTTGTGAAGAAGCTGAGCCATCGGGATGCAAAACCAAGTATCTATTTCTTTAAATGACTTTACAAGGTAACTTTATACATCAGAGCCCATGACTGTTGAAGTATTTTCAGAAAATTTGCTGAAAACTCATTAGTATGCCTTTTATATGCTACACTGTAGCCCAATATGGAGGCAATAGCCATAGGTACCACATTTGCATTTTTATACAGACATTTACATGAATAAATGGAGTGTTTTGTGTGTCTGCATTCCTATTTAGACACAAATCCGTTTCCGAGAGCACATTTTCAGAAGCATGCTGAAAACAGAGCCCTTAAACAATGTCTTGCTGCAGCAGCCTTCCCCCAGTGTGGCAGTGAGCCTGCAATTTTAAACTCATTTTTTCTCTGCATCTCTGGAGCTGTGCAAGAACCCTCTGAGTATTTTAAACCCCTACGAGCATGCCTGTTTACCCGTGGCAATGCTACAGCTTACAGCAAATTCATTCCCTTGCAAATGATCCTCTTGGCACCACATTTTGGAATTTGCTCCGTCACTTCCAGAGAAGGCACACAGCGACCTACAGAAGCATCTAGGCATGTGCATCCTGTGCCTTTTTAGCTCAGTGGAAATCCAAACAATTTAAAAAAATGGAAATGGGGAAACAAAAATGGACCATGGGAAAGAAAGAAGTTATTAACAAAAAATATTCAGACTCCCTTCCTGCAGGAAAGCTCACTTCAGCTGCAGCTTCTTCCCAGATAGATGGTGATGAGGAATTGCCAGGGACTTCATGCCCTAATCAGTCTCTGGGGAAGCCAGCTCCAGCAGTGACAGACGTGGGCTCTGGTCCTGGGTCTGCTCTGAATTTCCTGTGGGACTGGCAAGTTATTTAAAACTTGTAGTGCTTCAGCGTTTCATTAATTCATCAGTGGGTCAAATCACAGTTTAACACCAGTTCCAATTTCTAAAAGGAATGTGTTTGGTTCAGAAGTCAGTCGTACATGCTCTACTCACTATGAGACAAAAGGGAAAAGAAATTCTCCATGCCATTATTTTAAAAAAATATATCCAAACCATCCCTCGTTGCGGCACTGCCATTTGCTAAATTCTGTGAAATGATACAACGAGCTATTTGTTTCCATCCCCAAAGAATTCCCAGTAAAAACTCTGCAGCTCAGTTGCAAAGTCTTTTTTCAAGCCTTGGGAAAGCTGGATTTTCTGAAGGACACTGCAACCTTCGCTCCCCCTGAGTCCTGCAGTACACATGCACCTGGGAAGAGTGGGATGGAGGGAGCACAGGGCCGGAGCCTGCAACAGCCAAGCACAGCTTGGAAAAAAACCCCAAACTCCACAACTCCCTGAGCACACATGTGTTTTTCTCTTCAAGTCAAATCCCCTGCTTTCCGTCTCTGAGGCGAAAGCTAAAAAACCTATAAAGTGTCTAAGTTATTCCATTCTTTTTTAAAGGCTCAGATATTAAACAGTTTAGGGAAGAACTGTTTTTAGGCATGAGAACAGGTGATGAAGCCTTATTTTTATCAAGTTCTGTATTTAAGGCAAAAATCCTGTATCTGAAAAGAAGGGTCTGGATTTTTAGACAGAGCAGCAGAGGGTAATACTATTACTACTACTCTGCCATGAAAATACATCACAAAAAACTCAGACCCATACCCTCTCTGTAATAGCTCCTTACCTGAAGACAGTGCTCAAGGTATGATGGACCTTCTGAATGTAGGATTGCACACTATGCTGCCCAGGTATCAAGTAAAAACCTGCTGAAGCATCTGCCAGTCCCACCAACCCTCCTTTCTCCTTCCACCCACCACCACCGAAAAACCACCAAAAGGTCCTGCTCTACTGCTGGAGCTTCAAGCCCTGGGTTTCCCCTGCAAAATAAGCCAAGGGTGAAGTTTCCAAAATTTTTCAGTATCTCAAGCCTTGTTTGTTTCCCCAAAGAGACTGGTAGGGTGCTTCACCTCCAGCCCAACCTACCTGCAGCTCACCATTAGCTTTTTCTTTTTTTCTTCCTCCCACTGTGCTCTGAGCTGGGCAGAGGATAATTGAAAAAACAGCCCAAATAATGCTTGCACAGTACAACTCTGTCATCAAAATGTCACACCTTCTCCATCAGGTATTGCAGAGCATACCCTCAAGCCCAGTCTCAGATGGCACCATGAAGGACACACACTGCCAACGGTCCTCAACAGGCTCCAATGCTGTGATGGCAGCGACAGTCAGGAGCATGCCCTGCCTCAGCAGCGATGAAAGCAGAGCTTTCAATCTTGTTAGTTCAATCATATTAAGCTTATCAAAAATGAAAAACACACCTTTCGTCTGTCAAGACAAACACAACGGACCAGCCGAGGCTGCCGTCTCAGCTTTTTTAGTATTATATTTGTTAGTGAGTGTGTACAATAAGTCTGGACTCCTTTCTTTACACCCTCAGTATCCACAGACGGTACCTGAACCACCTCTCTTTTTCCTGTCTCTAAAATGGGTGGAGGAACCTGCTGGCACCTCGCTGGGCCATGATGCAACTGGGCCGCTGTTTGCAACACGCGATGAATTTCTGGAGGAACACAGTGCTTCCATGAACTGCTCGGCAGCTGAGAGCCCAACTGCTCGAACGCTGTGTTCCTACTTGGCTCCTCTGTGGAGTGGAAATTTCTGTAACAAAGGTAAAATCATCAACCACACCAGGAACTAACGTAACATAGAGACTCGTGCTCTGCCTCTTCAAGTCTGTAATTCCAGCGGGCTTTGCCGTGCCAGGACAGGATTGGCACAGCAGAGAGAGACCTAGAAATGCAGGAAGAAAGAAGCCTGTGACCCTCAGCCACCATCTTCCAGCCTGGTTCATGCCTGGTCTGTCTAAAAAGGCTGAAACTCGTATTTCTCTGCAAAGTACCTGGAAGAAACATCAGAGCTGGGTGCACACCCACCTGGGGCAGCAGGGATGCGGGTTTCCCAGCCAGAGGAGTCCACGTGAGCAGCTCTTGTTTCACCCCAAAGATTGGGTGGAATGTTTCACCTGGCTGAAGACCATGGTTGGTAAAAGGCTGCACAGCACTACACTGCTAACACAAAAAATACTGATGCCATTGAGCGTTCCAATAGTGTGTTGATGTGCTGGAAAAAAACTAAAGCTGCAGAAATGCTCCGATGGAGAAGGAGGATGGAGTTTCTAGGTCCACTAGCGCCAAGCATTTTTAAGCCCTTACTTAAAAAATACCACCTCTCACCCAGTAAAAAAAGAAAAATTGCCTTCAGATATTTGGCGTTAGCCACCAGGAGGCAGGCAAATCTAAACAAGTTCCCGTAGACGCAAAATTAAAGCCGCCAGCCGTGCTGCTCCTCAGCAAGCAAACAATACGACCAAAGGGAGACAGCGAAACGGTCCCCCATTTGTAAGGCCAAGCTTAATTGTAAGCAAAAATCCTTCCTAAAGGAAGGTATTGAGAACCGATGGAAACCGATGACACGGCCTGTCACCACGGGGGGCACCGTGTGCTTTGCCTGGTGCCTCTGCTCCTCGGGCCGTTTGTGGCTGGTGGCCCTCGGATCCTGCATGAACTTGCTGAGCAAAGCCCCGGCAGCAGAGGACACACCAGCTCTGCCGTCCCAGCCCAGCCTGGGAAGCACAGCAGGAAAAGCAAGCTTGCTCTTCATCCTCCAGGACCTCCTGCAGAAGGGGGTTACTGCTAAGGGCTGACCTGGAGGCACAGACACCCCCAAAATCCTTTAAAATGTCTCCATGTAATTAGGAAAATGCCATGAACTATGGTGCATAAATCACAGGTATCTCTACATACTGCAAGAAGGCATTTCAAGGTAGCTGAATTATCTTGACACAAAGGAGTTATTTATACATAAATTACAGTAACTTTGCCCATGCTAACGAGGCTGTCATCCCCCCCTGTGATTTACTGTGATCTTGTAATGGAAAAGCTTCATTTCCCTGACACCGGAGTGGTAATGGGACCGGTAATTCCCGCGCCACAAGCACTTCCCCCGCCGGAGGTGGTGGCAAACCCCGGGTGCGTTTGCAGGTCAGGGGGGTCCCACTGGTCTCCCCAGCTCGGGGAGGCCACCCCAGGCACCTGCATCAGCCCCCAATGCTCCAGCTGCTGGGGCAGTCACAACCTGAGGATGCTGCCCTCGCCTAGCAACCGGCTGGGAGGAAACGGCATCAATATACCAGTAATTAAAACGAGGGAGACTGGGCTTAATGCTGGAAGCTGAGCAAGAAAATTAAGACTCAGCTGAAGCAAATTCTTTCATAATAAACACATGAAGATTTAGACTAGTTAGGGCATTTGCTTTAATAAACAAGGCATTTTTTTATCTGCCTGCTAGATTGTTTGTGACCCTCAGGCTCTCTCCCACCAGGTTTGCCCTGGCCACCACCAGGCTGCCCATGGTGGCAGCCCCCAAGCTAAGCAAGGGAGGGACATCGAGCAGAAGTCCTCAGCACAGGGTGCAGCTCAACTACAATTTGGAGGTGCAATCTTCTTCTCATCCCTGCAAAAATACTCCAGCTTTCCCCACCATACTAAGCTCCCACTCGGACATGGTTCTGTACGAATGCTGCTGTGGTCCTTCTGTGTTTTTTTCCCCATTTAGCAGACAGTAAAAAGATATTTATCCCAATTTCCAAGCAGCAGTCATCCTGTGTGAGCCTAGAATTTCCAACGTGGCAGTGTGCTGGCCCTCGGTGAAGGGTACAAACCCAGCCAAAATGACAGGAGTCAGTGTAAGGTCTGCATTTCTGCTAAGCTGGAAGGCAAACTTGCTTAATTAAAAAACCTGACAGGGAAGTACTGGGACCAAGTAACAACAATTAGTGGAAGTACTGAGTCTTCTCAAGCTGGACTCTGACACAGAGCAGAACTTGGCTGAAGGATGGCAGTGACCCAGCTGTGGCTGTGCAGTCACAGACCAGTCTTACACCCGCCCAGCCTGGTCACGCTTTTGCTGAGGATCTGTCCCTACAGATCATTCCCAGCTCGGAGAGACACGGATCAGGGGGAGCCCGGATCCATCCCACAGTGTGGGATGGCTCTGACGGTGGCAGCCCTTTGGGAAGAGAAGGCTGCAGCATCTGTGGCCACCATGCTGCTTGGCTAGCAGCCCCTGCCCGGGTGATGGCCACCCATCCAGCAGCAAAATCAGGAGGATAAAAACAAAAGAAAAATTTTCTCCAGTCTGTGGAAATACAGCCCACGGTGCATCCCTAAACATCCCTGTAAACTCTTCAGTTTCCAACCCTTCCCCATATTTAATAAAAAAAAAATAGTTTGCTGCTACATTGGCAATTAAAAAGGGCCCTTAAATCACTGTAAGAAAGGAAAATGCTCCCTCACGCTCAGCGGGGCTGTCCTGCTGAAGAAGATAATCCGTTTAGAAACGACTGTAACCGTTCTTGGAAAGAAAACAGAAATCTCTTTGAGAGACTTACATCTCATTCTCAAAACTCCCAAGTTTTACCAAGAAGGCTGCTACTCCTCTTCTTCATCACAGTCTTGCTTTAACACAAAGAAGACAGAGAGAAATAGCAAAGTAAAAAGAAAACCTCAGTTTGAAGAGAAACATTAATTCTGATTTTCTCTGAAAGAGTGTAAAAGAAATGTGACAAATTACTTTATATTTTTTTTATTTCTTCAAACTGCGACCAGAAGGTGTAAATGCTAAAGCACCTACTAGCAACAAACATGGGCAAGAAAAAAGAAATCATTTTCCCCAGGGGGGCTGGCTGCTTTTCTAGTGGCACTTAGAAAGCCACTCTTGACCAGAAGCTCACCAGGGTATTTCTTGGCTAACAAGGCTGCTGCAAAGTGAGCTGGAATAATGCTAAATGAGTGGGAATCCCTTTGGTTGCATTGCTAACAGGAGCTAAAAGAAAATTATCTATTTACACCTTCATGCAACATCCTCTCAAATTATCTGAGCACAAAGGTAATCAGCATTTGCCAGCGATTGCTGCGTTGCATGGCTCATGGCAATATCACGTTGGCCTCATGGGTTATATCATACGCTTCAGAGAAAAAATAATTATCATTTCAAGCCTAAACAAGTCGCATAAAGAGGAGACCTGACCAAGCGGCTGCAGAGCTGTCCGGCAGCTTTATGAAAACAGAGCAATTGTTGCTGCCGTACCTTGAAGGCATAGAAAAAGAGGACAAAAAAGCACAGAGGTCATTTGATACACAACATTTCATATGCAAAGCAGAGTGATGATGAGGGATTCAAGAAGAAAACACCAGTCGACTCACTGCAAACAGTAAGTCTTCCTATTCTGCTGATTCGCTGACTTCTCAAAAGACCTGGCTCTCCAAAGCAAAAAACCAATTAGTAACTGGCCCTGTGAGAAGCCAACATGAATACTGGGATTTAATGCTTCTCTTTCTGATGGACGTATGGCCACAGAGGGGAGAACCCCCACCCCACAGCACTGAAGAGCTTGAGAGACAAGAATTAATGGGGAAACAAGAGGAAACAAGGTGAAGAAGTGGGTTAGATAGGAGATAAGCAGAGCACAGCACGTTTCACGTAGGCAGGAGAGGCAGAGGACAGGGTCCTGCCAGACCCTGCTCCAGACCACTCAGTTCCTTTCCAGTTCTCCCTTTCCAGCTTGCTTTGGGGTGGTGATAAGCCCATTGGTTGTCTTCTCCATAGGCTAGCTTCCACATCCATAAAATGGAAACAGAGGTACCCATCTCCTTTGTAAAACTCTTCGAGATTTATGACTAGAAAGTATTCTGTAAGGTTTTTACTATGCCACAAGCCTAGTTTACAAAGGATTTTCTGAAATGAACTGTTCCTGTTGTTATTAATACATTCCCTGCAGGGTGGAGAGTGACTAATTAGATTACAGCCTTCCAGAAAAGGACCTGGTGATTACAGTGAATCATAAATGGAGTTTAAGCCAGGATATATCCTCCTGTTGAAAAAAAAAAAAAAAAAAACACAACAGAAAAACCCCAAAAAACTCAAAAAGAAAAACCCCAAACGCTGCCCAGCCTGGAAAGCAGAGACAGGAGCACAGGCTGCAAGATGCATGAAGTCATCTTTCCACTGCTGTCAACAGCTCGCGTGGCCTCAGCTGACAGAGCAGAGGTGACGTGCCTCCAGAAATATGTAGGGCAGTTGATTTTCTAGAGAAAGCCCAAGTGAGGCCACGTTGTACATCAGAGGAACGGGAAAAGTTCTTGAACCAGAGAGCCCTGCTGTTCCACACGGCCAGGCTGGCTGTGGGTTGTGCCACTGAGGTGGCCAAGGGGATGTGGTTGGGATTAGCCAGCCCAGCACTGCTGCACAACTGATACGGAGGACATTTGGCTGCCCTGGCGGTGAATAGCCCAGGAAACACCTGGGGCTACAGGTGTCAGCCCACCCAAGACAGCCCCCATGGAAATAAAGCTGTATGCTGGGGATGGCACACTCTAGCTGCGACACCAAGAAGGAACAGTGAAAGGCAAGGCCACGAGCTCTCTCCTACCCCTCCACATCTCCCACTTGGCCTTAGTATGGATCCTATTTCCAGCAAGTTAACAGAGTGGCCTTTAAGGCTCTACAGGTTAAACACATCGGGTCAAAAGACCTTCCTCCACTTCTAGGAGATCTGCTGGGTAAAGCATGAAGATGTGGTTCCCTCTCCTCTTCCCTTCTCCAGCTTGGACTGTGCTTTGGTCGCCTCCCTCTCCTGCTCCCAGCAGTGTTTCCTTGGGCTCAGCTGGAAGGGTTGTAGATAGAAACGGGTGAGGACACGCGAGCTATTCAATATTTGCACCGAAAGAGGTCAGGTGCCCAGGGAACCAAAAAGCCCATTTTCCTCCCGGACAAGAAGCATTAGCACTTTCTTAGCAAGACTGTGCCCCGTTAAATTTAGCGACTCGGCACACACGTTGCACAAGGTCAGGCTGGCTTTTCAGAAGCCTATCGAGCTTTGAGATCGTCGCACCTCATTTCTTTTTCGTCTATTTGCGATAAACCAATTTGTCATTCATGCTTGAACATCTATCCTCTGAGTCATGTCTAGGCACAAGGGTTTTTAAGACCAGCGTCTGGGGGCATGAACAAAAAGGCCATTAATGGCAGCGGAGGCTAGGGACAGTCAGAGGTTTAACTCGCTCAGTTTATGAAAGTAATTTTATTTCAGGTTATTGGTGATGATGGTGGGTATATCAGACTCATGCTGCAAATATGAAGAAAGAAAAAAAAAAAATCAGAGACTCAAGGACCAGGCTAAAAACAAAGCTGCAAATGAATAACTGTGGAAATCATTACTGAAAAATATTATATATCCTCTTTCCTAGAAGGGATAAACCCTTGAAAAAGAGGCCAGGTCTGGAGACCAGTTCTCCTACAGTCTCTTTTTCTCATTTCCCCATTGTTTCTTAATACTATATATTCACCAAGTGCAATATTAGATTATGACTGGGATTTCTCTTATGTGGCTTATATTAGAGAAGGGCCCAAGCAAGAGCCAGCTGGAAGGAAAAAGGGAAAACATTCCCCAAAATTTTTCATTAAAAAAGTATCTGCTCTGAAATCCACATCTGGATTTTGCTGCTGAGACTTCTCTCTATCTTATTTCAATCTCTTTAATATTTTTGCATATCTATTATTGAGTTTTCCTTATGCATATACCACTATGTGTATTTGGGTTCTGAGATAACCTTGCAGCCAATAAAAACCCTTTCCACCTAAAATCACATTACTGTCCCAGTCATCTCCAGCCCCTCCCTGGGTATAATGCCTACCCAGTTTTCAAGTCATTAAATAAGCTGGATGCTGCATTACGTTCCATTTGGGTTTTCTAAGTTGAAAGATGCCTTCCTATATGTTGTTAAGCAGATAAGCTGTGTCTTAGAGGTAGTCACATGTTACTAATGAGCAAAAAGAAATAAAATATGTTGGGATATAAGTTTAATTTTTCCCCAAATGTTAAGGTCCTTTATGTTAAGCTACATAACCAAGCACTCTAGAATGGAAGGTACTATATAACTATTTACTCATACATATGAGAGTAATATGTATACATATACACTTACATAAAAACTATCTCAAATGAAATGAACGGGTTTCAGCACTATCGCTTAAACAATATTACCAGGTATTTCCGCTTTTTTTCCCCCTGAATTTTCCACAAGTCTCACAGTGATTGAAAACAACTGCGCTACCAAGGTCTCCTCGTTAATGGATGTGTCAGAATCCCAGAGGTAAAAGTAGTGACTGCAGCTCCACGCATTACACTGCATTTCTCATCCATTTCACAGCACAGAGCTGAAGTTATTTTTTAAGCCATATGGTTTTGCTATACTTGCAACCTACAGCTAACACTATACTTTTAAGTGCATGAATAGGCATTTACATACACAGACAGAATACAAAACCCAATCTCCCAGTACTCATTTACATATATATCTTTGCACACACATGCGAGATTTATGTATAATAGATGCACTTAAGAAGCCCCTTCTGATCCTCGAGATATTGCAACCTCCAGTAAAATGCTCTGTGTTTGCGTGGAGGCAGGTATCTCTCTCTTCCCTACTCTTTCCACATACTACTGGAAGGCATAAACTGGTCTATATAAGCATTACGTATTTATAATATATGGCACATTTATACCCAGAGAAGTACTCCCCATGCATCCATTTGGAGCAGCCTGTGCATAGATTGCTGCATACATCACTGGTACAATCTCATAAATCAGTCACCCCTAAATTGAATCTCCACTGCCACACGCACATCTTGTATGAAGATGTTATAACTCAGCAACAGTACAATAACCACCTCTCATGACCTACTAAAAATTGCGTGCCCCCATTTGTGACCCTACTGCCTGAAAAGTTGCTGTGTTGGGTTGTATGCTTGGGTTTGGAGATGAGCAGCTAAGGTGGTAGCTAACCAAACTCAGCATGTGCTCAGACACAACCAGCACCAGCATCTCCCCTGGTCACCTTCCATTACACGAGGAACAAAACCTGTAGACACCTCCAGTGGCCTCAGACAGGGACCTGAGCTGGGGGCCATCCTCGTTACCCACCGATGTGGCTGCTGCCTCCATCACTCCCCGGCTCTGCACAACACCTGGCACTCAATGAAGAAGAAACAAAGCTTTGAAGACACTATGGATACCACCAGGAGACAGCCAAGCCAGGCTCCTCAGCTGGTCCACATCACACACTGCCCCATGCACTTTTATTTGTTCTGTAAGAGCCAGGGACAAACATAAATAAATAGTGAAAGCTGGTGAGATGCTACCTTGTATTCAAACTGTTTATTCACGAGGATAAAGCATCGTTGCCTCTCCAGACAGGCTCAGATCTCCTGAATTACAGCAATACAGCCAACAAGAAAAATGATGAGGGGACCCTTCCCAAGACTAAGTGCTACACAGACGGGGTACGGACGACAGGTTTGAGTTCAGTTGGGCATTTGTCTTCAGCAGGCCAGGGAGCAGGGTCATACCACACCGATGTATAGAGAGAATATATGCTAGGGAGGAGAATTACAAGGCTGTAAAACACATCGTGGGGTCCAGCTGGCAACGCATAAACCAGAAGAATGGAGCTCAAGGGGTTTGCAATGCCTAAGGAAAGCTCTGAAGTGTTTACCGCCGAGTTCAATGTCACTGTCATTTCTCTTTTGCACAGCCCTGTTATTCAGATGCTGCGACATGGGCCATTTTAACGTTTCATGGCTTCTGTGAAAGGGTAATTCCTATTTCGCCACCTTTTCCCTGAATTACATCAACGTGAATTTCATCATTAATTCCCACCCATTACCTGATCTGCAGATGGCTATGCACATCAATATTTGTGCGTACCAAACATGTTGATTCAAGGGAATTAGTAAAATATATAAAGATGAGCAGAAAGGTAACAGCAAACAGTATCCAGTTCAATATTCTTTAAAAAATAAATAGATGTTAAAAGATGCAGTGTCAGAAACATTCTTCATATTATTAATGAAGTGTGATGCCATATAACTCTTTATTTCTTACTGTTACTTGCCTGACTTAATAGAGGGAATAAGTTAATTAAAGAAATGAATGGCACACCAAAAAAAAATCTAAAAACCCCAATGTACTGGTGTTCGTATTTTGTCTCAATGTCATCCACAAAGCTACTGCCATGTGAGTCCTCCTCAAACACCTTGAGACTAATTTGCCAGTAAAGCCAAGGAGACTTATTTTCCCCATGAGAAAGAGTAATTTCATTCTGGAAGCAATGTGTGACAAGCCAACCTGGGACCAGGCGATGGAGAGGCTATGTCTGCGGACGGGGGTGGGAGCACGGATGCTGCAGAGGTCAAGGAGATGGGGTGGCCACTGCTGTCCCCCTCCAAATCCTAATCCCTGGCAAGAAATGCCCAGCAAGAAATAACTGGAGACCTGCATCAGCAGACAGTCCACGTCCCTTGACAGGGAGTGCCAGCATTTCAAATTGCTCTCCAGTGCCCAGAGCCTGGCAACAGAATCTGTGCCAGAAAACATATTTATCACGTTTTTAAAACATGTATGGATGCAAGGAGACACTGTGAAGAGACACAGGGGAGAGTTTTTCCTTCTTCCACCCATCTCTCCCCAAAATAACGTGATGAGCTGAAGAACTGTAAAAACGAGAAGGGAGGAAGCGGTGGTGGTGGCAATCCTGGCTGGCATGGCACAGGCAGCCTGCAGGCAGGGCAGGCAGCGTGTGGGCAGTGCAGGCAGGGCAGGCAG
>BJBW01013797.1:0-27796 GCA_004320125.1 Scolopax mira | reverse complement strand
GTACATAACAGATATATAGAAATTCCTATCTTCTCTCTTTCAGTTGTCCCCATCAGTATGGCATTGAAGCTGGTTGTGAAATGACATCTCAGGGGCTCGATACATCTGCCAACTCTTTCTTCAACTGAAACTTCTCAGGAGACCCCACTGAGCTCCCAGTTTCTACCAGACTTGGCAGAAGCACAATTTAGCAGTTAATCCAGGTCTTCCTAGAAGCCAGGCTGTCCACCGGCAGGCAGGCTGTCCACTAGCCCTCAGGGGCACAACTCCTGGAGCCCACCATGGTGTGACACTCACACTGTCATGGAGAGGACACTTGCAGCGCAGGGTGCTGGGACAAGGTGACTTTCAGGTTAGTTTTGCAGCGCGGGGTGTGGGGGCTTGTTTTCCACTCTGTGTGTAAGGTTTGTTATGTGAGGTGCTGGCTGGGTGGCACCTGGAGACATTTGTTGTGTCCTCACTCTCGTGCTGCTTTCTGTTCTGCGATACCAAGCAACAAGTCTTGTTAGAGCAGCTCCTATGAATTATGGTCTCTCATGGTCGTCTTTGTTTCTCATCCCGTATCCCACGCTCCTGGGGACACAGCTGACAAACATAGCTGTGGCTTTTTGGGGAGCAGGGGGGAATCATCTGAAGATTCCTGCCTGTTGCTTCTTCTGCGGTGAGAAAGCCAGACACGCATTAGTAAGAAGCCAGGATCTTCCTTCCCCTCCAAAACTCATTGCTGAACTTTTGTCTGCGCTTTTCCCTGCAAATTTACATTTTTAGTGGTTGTGGTTCCACGAGTGTTTGGGATCTCCTTTTCCATACTGGAGCAAAAAGCGAGACGGTCCTGTGCCTCTTTGTCCCCGTAAGGCCACCATGAGTCTGTCGTTACCCACTTAGTGCCTCTGTCAGTGGCCTGATACAGTTGGTGCCCCACATGCGGGACCCCCGCACACCCCGAGCTCTGGGGACGTGTCCCCGGTTCCCTGCTTTCCAGGCATGGAGGGATCAGCTGTGCCTGACCGTGCTTCTTGGCCGTTTCCCAGAAACTGCTTTTATTGCTGTTCTTCCATGCCGGCTGCTTAGTCAACACACTTTACAGGCGGCAGGAGACGTGTTTTCTGTCGGGCACCAAAAAACAACCTGCTGCTGCCATGAGGGATGGGGCATGTCTCCCTCCCACAGCACCCTTCAGGCACGCTCCCGTCCTCCCTCGCCAGCTAAATGTCACCAGCAGGGCCCGTCTGAGGGGGCTGTAGGAACCTAATCCCTCCCTCTGGGGTCAGATATAACCAGATGAGCTAAATTGGAAGCTGCATATCAGCTCCCGAGGTGGCATTTAAAGTTGGTAAACAACTCCAAGGGTTGGATTTCACAAGTTTTGCAAAGTAAGTGATACTTTGGGCCACTGATGCTGGGGGCAGGTTTTATCCCAGACACGTTAGGAGCCATGGGAGTGCTCTTAAAAGGAAATAAGGTCTGGAGTGGCATCAGTACACTATAGATACTATAGATATAGTATATCCTATAGATATTCAAGTTTAGAATCCATGGGAACAGGCTGCACAGGAAGGGTGTGGAGTCCCCTTCTTTGGAGATTTTCAAGACCCACCTGGATGCAGCCCTGAGTAACATGCTCTAATATGCTCTGGGCAATCCTGCTTCAGTAGGGGAGTTGGACTAGATGATCTCTATGGTCCCTGCCAACTCTAAAAATTCAGTGAAAACTTATTTGCAGCACTCTCTATACCCCTGTCTGGGAAACTTGTACCTGTGGAATGCACCAAGAGATGTGGGTAACATACACAGCATGTGGAGTCTTTGGGAAGGTTATGACCCAAGGGTACCACAGCTCTAAGCATTAAACCTGTTCTGTTCAAGCAGAGGCTAACAGGCTTAGCTGGAACACTGCTCTTCAGAGTGTCTGATTTTGCTGAGTTTTGTTCAGAGTTCTACAGTTTTAATCCTCTAAACTGTGCACTAAATGGGTACCCATTTCCTTTCAACAAATATTAATAAGGTGCATATATACACACAACGTACACACTGAAGTCTTGGACTTTTTCCTAATTCAACAATCACTGAAATTAAACAATGGTATGGTCAATTTTTTTATCTTGCTCTTGAAGTGGGGCTCTCCAAATAAATTTACTTTTTTAAATCACAGAACCATTTCTCAGAGAGCAGGTGACGAATGCAAGTATGAAAATGCTTTCCTGCTGCATTACTAGGCCATTTTTTATTATGTCTATTGACAACTTATTTGATAATTATTGTAAAATAGACTCCACATGGATATAGCATGGTACCCAGGAATAATTTAAAAACCACAGGATTAGGAAAAAACCCTACTTTCAAAAGAAGCCACTGACAAACACCGATAACATTGTTTTAAAGCAGTAACCCATCTTCCCCAGCAACTAAGAAGCAGAATGCAAACTTGCAGCAACTCACAAATTCAACAACTCCTCTGAAGTACTAAATAATTTCAAGCCCGATTATAATAGGATTGACTTCTACTGTAAAACCTCAAATTATGAGGCACAAAGCAAATTAAATTGATATAAAAGCATTCTAAAATACTGTTGCTTAAATCCCAAAGCTTTCAAAATGGACACTAGTGTTTCAGTTAAGATTACTTTTTTTTTTCCTTTTTGAAACTGGAAAGCATGTTCCAGGACTTTGAACTGACTATATGGGTGAAATTTTCTGAATAGACGCTTTTTAAGTTTCATGTCTTATTGTCAGAACCGTCCTCATTACCCCAAGTTCCTCTATAAAGATATCATGTCCAAGTTAGAAGTTTGTCTCTTCACTAAAATGTCTATAGCTGAATAATCTGAACCTATTTGTTTCCAAACACTTTTTTTCTGTCCATTAAATATTCATAGAAATAATAAAAAAACCACTTTTTCAAGTATCATGTTGTTAACTGTTAAAAGTCCAAGCAGTTCATAAACTACAGAAAGTCCCATGAAAGATCTTAATAGCAAAGCTGCTTCTTTTCAGAGAATGTTTTGCAGCAACTAGATTAAGCATAAAACAGACAAAAAGTAACCTAACTTTTCATTACCACATTGTTCCACACATATTTGCAGACCAAAAGATATAGTTTGTTACTAATAACTTCAATAAACAGTTACATAAGATGATTCAACATCTTGAAAGTTAACTTATTTTCAGAGTTTGCTTGGACTTTCTGCCTACAGGCAGCCTCACTGGTCTCAGGGCACGTTACATTACTCCTAATCAAGCCATTTTCAAACTTTCTCCTTCCTATCGGTATACCGTCTTATTTGTGCTGACAAAACTGCTAGTGGGACTAGCTATACTATCTTTTAAGCTACATCACCTAAATCATCAAATTTTTAGTAGGACTGGACCTTGTGCATCTGCAAAACCTTAGAGTCTGAGACGAGACGGAAAACTGACTCTTTTAATATAGAACGACACCCACGTGAGTCAAAGCTCACAATTTTAGATGAAATCAACAATAATGCTGGGCATCCTTAATTACTAACTTTATCAATTTGGTGTGGTGAGGAAACCAGAACACATTCAATCCAAAGCAAAGTAGAGACAAAAGTCACTTAGCATACCACCAACCACTAAAAATGCCTGTATTCAGTCATGTTCTGATGCACATCTTGGAGAAAACTATAAAAAGACCAGAATTAGTAGACAACAGGAACCAGAATCATACATCCATTTATCATCAGTGGATGGTGGTTCCAATCAGTGTTTGTTCCATCAAACACTGTAAAGTGTTTGTAAAGGGAAAGTAAGCTTTACAAAGGTGATTCCTCTGAAGGGAGTAAACACATGGCAGAAGAGAGCCTACTGACACAGTCTGTGGTTTCCAAAGGGCTTTTGAAAGGTGTCTCTTAAAAGTCTTTCAGGACAACCATCTAACTATTGCAAAAATAAATATGTAACTAGAAGACAGAGTACATGGCCAATTCTCACAGCAGAAGGAAATGGCTGGGAGTTCTGCAGGAATCTGTGCCAGAACTACGACGCTGACATTTCACTAACAAGTAACCTGGGCAAAGGGGTGAGCAGTAAAATAAAGCTTCTGCACGGTATTAACTTATTCTGGGTAACATGGGCATGGGGATCCTGAAGAGCTGTAAAGATCAAGCAAGCGTACTATAGAATGGCACATGCAATTTGGGAAATGAAAACGTATAGAGCAATAGGAACTATCCTAATTTTATATATGTAAGGGTAAGCCCTGGACTAACCATTACCTCTCAGGAATATGATCTTGGTGTTGTGAGAAACTGCTCTATGAAAACATCAGCTGAATGTTTAATTATAAAAAAGCAAAGCAAGTGTTTAGAGCAGTCCTGTAAGGAAAGGGAGAGAACATTATTCCACCACATAAGCTTAAGGTATGTACAAACCTTGAGTGTGATGCACAGTCCTATTGCACCTCTCAAAGAGGGAGAAGTAGAAAACATTCAATTAAGGTGAACAAGGGCCATCAAACATACGAGAAGATTTATGTCCAAAATATAAGCTACAAATCTCTCGGCTGTGAGAGAAAAAAGCGCAAGGAGAGGTAACAGAAGGATGTAAAAAACCTAAGTGACAGCCAGGATTGAATGTTTATTGCCTCTTCCAGTACAGCACATAAAGATTGTCAAATAAAATCAGAAGCAGATGCAAAACAAAGGCAATTGCTTGCAGTTCACAACTGAGCTGGTGAACTCCTGGCCATATGATGGTATAGATGCTAAGCTGACAGAGAGTCATTGAACTAAAAAAACATTGGAAACTGAGAGAATATGCAAAGGAAGCATCATTTACGCTTGTCCTGTTAGTCCCTCCTTAAGGCATGCACTTTTGTAATAAGCAGATGATATCTGGTCTGACCCAGTTCCTAAAAAATAATTTTAAAATTTATTTTTTTTAAAAATCAGTATTTGCAACTTTATTGGTAAGCCTTTGTAGAAGTCATAATGCTAACAGTTATCCTAGTTTCAAATAGTTCAACCAACAAACCAAGATAATGGCATCTTTTGAACCTAAAATGCATTATCTCCATCAGATATATAATTAGAATGCTTGTAAGTAATTTTCTGTGCAGGGGAAATATGAAGTGCAAATCTGAAAACACCTCTTCAATCTTCTCAATTGTACACTTACTTAAAAACCGGTGGAAACACAAGTCTTTTCCCAGAGAAGAAATTAAGTACCTATTTTGGGCTTCTCCCTACTCATTATATGCTCCATCCAGCATAACCTCCCTCACCATGAAGTGGAGGTGCAGGTGTGTTCAGGTCCTGGCTAACAAGAGGGGCTACAAATCCCTCTGGATGAAAGGACACAGCAGCCACCCCCCAGCTAGACTTGTTTGAATTGTTGCAGATCTGGATCCTTCTCCACAGGCATGAATTTGAAGGTAAAAAATAAATAAATAAAACCCCACCCCAACATCCTCACTTCAGAATTGCCATTGATACCATTCCTGATCATTTACCTTGCCCCTCTCAAATTCCTCCTCCTGCTAGAATGATTTAGCTGCTCATTAAACCAGTTAAACCATAACACTTTACCCTTAAATATTTCAGGTTAAATAGCACTAACTTGAATTCTCTAATATGTAGCTTGTACATCCTAGTAAGTGTCATGTACACGAGTAGTACAAGACACCCTTGCAGCAAGTACAAAATGAGCAACAAGGTATATAATGAAACTTTTACAACACCATTTTCATAAGCTTCCATAACAAAGGTTGAATTTTAAGAAATAGAAACAGCTTTATGTACATGTAATGAGAAATAAAGTTCTTGTAATGGCTTGATCTTTATCTTGCAACAAAAAGGTTTTCAGAATTAAGTGTTTTGGATAGTCTTGAAGCTACTCGAGTAATCTCTAATAGAGTGTTATTAATTTTATTTTACTGCTAGGAGGCTTATAATAAGATTACAATACTTCCAAAAAAATTCCATGAAAAGACATGCCTTTTTTCCAAATAACAGAGCAGTTTGGATAACCCTGTCCAAATGCTTTGTTTTGGAAAGTATTTTTAGAGATAATTGCTAGGCATCACTAATGACATCTCATAATGTTTGCCCTTTCTTCAGATGTTTCTGTGAAAAACTCCTACTGCTTCAAAATAGCAATATAGTAAAAAATTAACAAAACAGTATTAAGTATCACCATTATAATCCATTCTCCCTTTTAACAGTCACCTAATTTAAGCTGCATTTTTCTAAACCTGAAATGGTTTGAGTTAACCATAGCACACTCAATCCCTCAATACCTTACCAAAAAAAAAAAAATCAATTTATATGTAATAACAGTTCTTAAATGCATAACTGCATTTCACTGACTCTCCTCCCACTTCCTGACACAAATGCTCAGAGGTTACATTAACAGGAAAGGATAAGCACATGCACATACAGGCAGAAAATGCTTATATTCACAGCTATCAAGTTTTCACTGACATGTTCATCCACTGCACTAGCAGTGAGCGTGGCACCCTGTCTTTTTATCCTGCCCTTTTATCCTGTCCTTTACCAGCACCCTGTACTTTTACCCTGTACTACCAAATAGCAAAATGCTGTGAAATCCTGTTGAGGTGAGGTTAACAAGATCTCAATGAGCTGTGAGCAAGGACAGGGGTAACAGTTAACCCATTCCCAATCTTATCTCACCAGGGGATTAGAAGCAGCCCAGAGGGATTTTACCCCCAAGTGGGAGCATAAGCTTTAGGCAGTATGGAGATACCTGCCCTTCCTCTCCCACAGCTGCTCTAAGGTACAAGTGCTCATTACTCCATTACAACTAAAACAGAAGAAATGCTGCCTGCATTCATATATCAGCTTGAGTCACATCTGAGCTGCAGACTCACTGTCTGTCCTCAAAGAGCCAAATAAACTTTATAGCCTCAGCTCTTCTACTTCCATCTTAAAGCAGGGGATTAATGTGGATCTCTGAAGACAGCCTCAAGATCTACAGGTGAAAAATACACAAAGATGTTACAGAAAAACCTTCCCATCTCATAAAATATCCTACTACATATAGGGATATCCAGTGTAGTGGGCAGATACACAGAGAAGTATGGTTCCTGACACAGGAAACCTCACGGAAGGACTTTCTTGTAACTTCCATTCAAGGCTTTGAACACGGGTGCCAAGTACCACCTTATTTACAGTAGCAGGCAAAAAACCCCACTGCTTCAAAATAGCAATGTAGAAAAACAATTATTAATAGTATTAAGTATCACCATTATAGTCTATTCTCCCTTTTAATAACCACCTATTAAGCTATATTTTTAAGTATTTCTATACTTTGTCCAGCCTCAATGCAAAAGGGCTAGACTAGAACAGAGGTTCTCAAACAGCCAAAGACAATTCCTAGAGGGATGGCACCTTCAAAGATTAGCAGGGAATAGCCTCCTTTAACAAGATTTTTTTTTTTTTTAAGTTTTTCTTTGTATTAGCCCAGTGCTCCTCAAGAAAACTTCTGCTGCACCTCAGGAATACCTGAGAAGGGAGGGTGCAGGAGAAAAAAGCTAATAAGCAACTGGACAACATATAACTGGGGGTGAATGGGACATAGAACCCACAAAAAAAAAGGAACCCACACTTTCTATGGATTTCTATCAATGAAAATGAACTGAACAATTTTTGTTCCAAATCGGTATTTTTTCCTAGATATGAAAACGTAGCAGCTCATTTTTTCCCAGCCATTCCTACAGTAAGTTTTTATCTTTTTACACTTCAAGAAGGAAGATCTATGTTTCAAGCAGAATAGTTCCTACAGCCTCTTTTCTCTCATAGAAGAGACTGAGAGAAGACTTTCATTAACAGTATCCCTGTATTCACAGCTATTATTCTTTGGGGATTTTGAACTGTTTTCAATATTTTGTTTTGTTCAAGTTACTTTAAAAAAAAAAAAAAAAATCAGGAGAGAGACTTTTATTCTTTCCAGCAGCTTTGCGACACATTATAAATAAGCAGTGCCCTAAACATGATGATTTATTTAATGTAGACCTAAGTCAACTAAAAAATGAAATGAAATTACAAGTTTTCACAGATACATGCACTTAACTATGCACAGATACTGCACTCCATGACCACCAGCTTCAGCACAGCTTTATAATTACATGTCTCAATTCAGCAGCACAGGTATAAGTCAAAAAGTACACAAAGTTCAGCAAACACATCTGTATTGTGCAACAACTGGTACATTATCCAACAGAATTCAATCACCCCTTGCTCTCCATTTCCTTTCTAGATGCTGAAGATGGGCCACACAAGCCTACAGTGAATCTGGTTCAAAGACTTGGTTCAAAGCAAGTCCAACAACACGAAGATACTTTGACGGGCACTTAGCCATCCCTAATTGCTAAGGAAAAACATATTCTCTTCAAATCTCACAATTAACTTTTTGAAAAACTTAAATATTCCCATTTCAGAAAACACCTTGTAGTTAAGAAGTGAAATCTGCACCAGAATAATTTTAGCAACCATGTTTTTTATTCCAAACCAAGAACAGTAGCTGCAATAGTTCTCACAGCAATTATGCTGAAGTTATATCAGTATTTACCCAGAACAGTACCCAAAAACTCAACAAAAAGTATGAACTGTTGTGTTGTTTTTTTTTTAAAAATAAAACACACACATTTTAAAGATACAAGTCCAGCATACACAACATAGCAGTTTCACCATAACCTGAAGCTATCAACACCGCTGAAATTACCGGTCTTCTCCCCTCCCAGCTCTAAGCCGTGTCCTGCACCATCCCAGACATCTACAAAGTGAGTCATATCCAAAAACTAACATACATTAAAAGACAAATAAAAACGCAAAAAAAAACAACAAACCCTGTTTTAGCTCAAATGTGTTTGTTCCAGTCCCCCACACTGCTCAGGTCCTCTATTTGGCACAAGGGAGGTGAAGAAATACAAGACATACTGTCAGAGCCCTGCTACCTTGAAGCAGTTACAAAACGGCAGTCCAAAACATAAAGCTGAACAATTAACCTTTACAAGAGCCATATCAGCTCTACAGAGCACAATGATAAGATAAAGTCATTGGGACAAATCTATTTCCTAATTACCTGCTTGTTTGGTTTATCAAAGCTGAGATAATGATATTATAGGACAGTTCCCAAGGCAACTACCACATCACAGCAAAATCACCCCAAATACAAATATTGATCCCTACTGCAGGCTGTAGCAGGGACTCTGTATATGGACTCTCTCTGAATGCCTGGAGAAAGCAGGTTTAGACAACCAGGAAACAAAAGCTGCTCAAATTTTACTCAGGATTTGAGAGAGACAAGTTAAATCATGCTGTTCTTCAAGACACTGGGGTTCAAAAGACCTTTCAATAGTTCATTTAAAAAAAAAAATGAAAGAGTAAAATCTTAGTGGCTTGACAAATAAACACCTATCCTGCTAAAAATACGACATTAGGCAACACATTTTGAGTTTTCGTAAAGCAGTATATTCTCGTGTTCCAGTCTTCACTGTGGCAAAAACAAACACTGATTTTTCTTCAATTTACTCCACGGGCATTCACTACAAAATTACAGAACAAATCCTGCAATGTTACAGACCATCAGCAGTTCTCAGATTTTTTGGTGCCAAACCTCACTTGAAGAGAGTTGTGAACGTTTCGCACTCCCATTCCTCCCCCTCCACTGGAGCTCTCGACTCTACCCAATCCTAGCAACCTGCGGCAGGGCATTTGTAGGAGGAAGCAGCAAGCACCAAAGGCTCCATCTCCCCGCTATAAGCATCTCACTCTTGCTTCAGAGTAGCTCCAGTTCACTCTCAGAGAACAACGTGGCTGAGGCATATCTTCCAACCTAGTTTTTACCAAAAAAGGCATCTGCTCTGTGTCTTTCAGGTGCTGCAAAACATGTCTTGAAGTGAGGAGGATGGGATTTACTTCAAGTTCACTCTGATCCAATCTACTCACTCCCAGCAGGCTGAAACAAGTAGCTACTCCACCTGGACCTCACCAATTCTGCCCTTGGCCACAACAGCATCTCTAGACTGGACTTTCTAGCGCAAGTAGGACAAAACACAATTCCGAACAAAAATGTTAGTTGGTCCTACACGGGAGAGAGCAGAGGTCTGGCAGAGTCTGCTGTGTTTGACCCTGTACTGTGCCTCACCGGTTGGAAAACCTGTTCTAAATTAGTATCAAAATAAACATCTCTTATCAAAGTCTAGATATTTCCTGCTCATTACAGAAATCAGAAGCTAGCAGTGGTGGAAAACTACTCTCCTGAAGACACAGGTCTTCTCTTTGCTTCTGAAATGATACATATGTTTTGGTTTGGGTTTGTTTGGGTGTTGGTTTTTTTTTTAGTGAACTATTTTGAAAGCAAGAAGTCATGGCTAAACAATCGGTACTTTACTTCATCACAAGGTTTTTGTTTATTCCTGAAATCCGGTTCAAATGCTGAAACAAGTAGGGTTGAATAAATATGAAGGTGAGGGAAGACTATTCAGAGCAATTTGCTGGAACTAAACCACTCAAGACCCATACAATGAACCATGGGAGTGCTCCAGTAGCCCTGACTGTGACCAGCACAACACATCAACTCTTTCTGAATAAAGAGCCTGCAGAACAGAACTCAACCTGGAGACTGCAGGTACACTATTAAGCCATATGCTAAAAATTGGACTATACCAACACTTTAAAATCCATTAAGATGATTACGAGGTAGAAATCATTCTTTCATTTCCATTCACTGCCACACCTGGTGATTTCCACTTAGTTGACTCATTTTTCTACCAACAACATAAAATTTACCTTGTATTTTGGAAAGTATGGTTGGATACAGCTTTGTAAGAATCTAGCACTAACTGCAGAACAATATTCAGCACTAATTGACAATGCTGACTAAAGGGAAAGAAAAGAGTAATGTTTAATGGCAGGCCTACTTGGAAACTGGGTACAATCCATATAGCCATATTCCAAAGTTAGGCTTTCATTTTCTGCCGTTCCATAAGGATATCCAAAGATCAAACAGGAGGCTAGTAAAGTGTTTACAAGTTTAACAGCATTTCTACAGCTTTTCCTGCTTCTGTCAGCCCCTTGAACAGCACCAAGTGTCACTGCTGGCCATACCATTCCACACAGCATCTCAACCAAGTTTTTTCAAGAAGCAGCTGCCAAGAACTACAGAGGAAGTAAAACATTATTCAAGAGAAAGATCAATTTTCTCCCTCACTGCCTCCCACCCTCCACCAGAACAAAAATAAAACAGAAATACTGAGTTTTGGAGAAAGGTTACAGAAGCAGAGCTGTCTTCCCTCTCTGATCCCCTGCTCCTTAATAACAACCCAAAGATTACAAAACGTCTTCAACAGCAATAACGCCTCTCTCTTGCAACAGTCAGGACTCTGAAAGACAAAGCAGAGAAACCTTTCTTTACAATAGAAAGAACTCCCCAGCAATACAACAGGTAGTGTCTGGAAGGCACAGATCAATCTTTCAAAGAGGTTCTCAAGCCAGTGCCCTGTCAGAAACCCCAGGCACGTTTGTCAGCAACCAAGGCTGTAAACTGCCATGATTTGTTCTACTTGCTCCTTACGAGAGGGTATAGCAGCAATATGTCATTGTTGTGTATTTCTTTTACATATGAAACTAAGTTAAAAAGAACTGCGCAAGCTATTTAAAATGGCACACAAAAACCCACTAATCACCAGATATTGAATGTAAAAAAAAACAACCCACAGTGAACAGAAGGGATCTTTCTCATATTGCACAGCACAAGAGCTCTTAAGACATCGATAGTTTCAGAGATGGGAATCAGCATCAAGCTTCCCTGGTCTACTAAGCATTCACTATCCTGCCTTTAAACCCAATTTCTACAGACTTTTTCACCTCAAAACTACAGTTAAAACTGCCAGTGTTCCTGGCAGCCTATATACCAAAATGCCTTCTCTCTCTGAGAACAGAGGGATGCAGGAAAGACAAAGAGGGAAATGACTGTGGAAGGAAATTTGGAAGTATTCTGAGAAACTTTCCAACATTGCTTGGGCCACAAAACACCATCCCAAAGGGGGAAACAGGATCCAAGCACTTGGGACACTGCATGACTTGCAGTGGGAAGGGGGAATAAATTAAAAAATCGAAGCCCCATTTTCACACTCACTGTGACCTTTCAGTGAATAAAAACGGAGCCCGGTAACTTTTCCTCCTTGGCCTCAACTCCAAAGCAACGTTCAATAGTTTATTCTTTTCCCACGACGCAAACTGAGGTCACCCGCCCCGAAACACCCCGGGAAGACAAGGAGAAAAGGAAAAATAAAATAATAAAAAACCCCTACCCTCAGCGTTACACCCCAGCGCAGCAATGACTCTGCAGGAGCAGAGGCGCGGAGCCCAGCGCGGTTTTTGGGCGGCGGGCTCGCACCCCGCCGGTTACCGCCCCCCACCGCCGGGGGGACACACCGTTAAATGGCTGACACCGACTACACCGACAGACCGGCGCCCCCCGACACGCTTCCCACCCCACACCCGCTCCCCCAAAGAAGCGGCACCCCCCCCGGGGTCTCTCCCGTGCGGGGCAGAGCGGAGCCGGTGCGGGCCGGGCCCGGCGGGAGGCCTGGCCCCGCTCTGCTCTGCCGCGGGGTTGCGATGGGGAGGAGGGGGGGCGGGGCGCCCGTGGCGGCGGGCGGAGGCGCAGGCCGGGCCCGGACTGCGGGGCAAGGCCGCTCACCGGCGTGCTGGCCCCGCGGCCACAGGTAGTAGGTGGCGGGGATGACGATGAGCCCCACGAAGCTGGTGAGGAAGTAGAAGAACGTGTTGCCGCTGTCGTCGTACTGGAACTGCTGCCCCGCCATGGCCGCTCAGCTCCGGTCCCGCCGCGCCAACCGGACGACCGACCGCCCCCCACAACGCCGCCGCTGGTGTCCCCCGCCGGCGGCCCGGCCCGAGGGGCCGAGCAACAGCCGCTCCGGGCGAGAACGAGGGTTCCTTCTCCCCTCCGGGCGCCGCCGCGAAAGGAGACGTGTCACTGGGTAGCCATGATGGAGGCACGCGCGCGCGCTCTGCCACCCATACCCCCCACCCGGCCGCTGATTGGCTCAACTAACGCCCCCCTCCCCCACCGTCCCTCGCGCCGCCAGAGGCGCCTGAGGAGAGCTCTGGGAGGGGGTGGTCTCATCTCCCGACCCCGACCTTGTACCCGTCCCGGTCCGGAGGGGCGCTCTGACCGTGCCCGGCTCCCGCGGGCGGGCGGCCGACCGTAAAGCGCTGACCTGCAGGCAGCGTGGCGTGGGGGCCAGTCCCCCACCTTGCCGCCGGGCCGCCGCCTCTTCCCCGCAAGATGGCACCCCTCCCCCTGTGTAGCCCCTTGGCCGCCGCCTGTTGTTCTTTGCCCCCTCATGCCCGCACCAAATGCGTGTCCTCGGGAAGCGCTGGGGCCTTGAGGCCAGAAAAGGCCGTGAACCGGCGTCTTGGCGGTGGGCAGGAGAGATTGTGGGGCCGGCGCTGGTTTTAGCCCAAGTGGGACCGAAGCTGGGCCGTGCAGGCAGTGGGGTCTGTGAGGGGAATGGGAGTGGGGAAAGCTGCAGAAATACAGCTAGGGAAGAAAGGAAGGCAGTGAGGGTAGAAGCTGGGAAGCAGCATTCAGATGATAAATGGAACCAAAAGACACAGTGTTCTTAAGAGGTGTAAGAACTCAGATAAGGAAAGTAGTTCTGACGTATAAAGTCCTCAGGTTATGGAGGGTGTGAGGGTAAACATCTTAAACGTGTCCACACTCTGAATTTAGTTGAAGGAATGGTCAAACCATACAAGAGGATGTGACCCTAAATTTGTGAAATCAAAAGGCAGATACAGTGTTGGCATTCATGGAATTGTCAGAGTTGGAAGGGACCTCTAGAGATCATCCAGCCCCACTCCCCTGCCAAAGCAGGGTTCCCAGAGCACATCACTCAGGGCTGCATCCAGGCAGGTCTTGAAAGTCTCCAGAGAAGGGGACTCCACGACCTCCCTGGGCAGCCTGTTCCAGGGCTCCATCAACCTCACTGTAAAAAAGTTCTTCCTCATATTTGAGTGGAACTTCCTATGTTCCAGCCTGTGCCCACTGCCCCTTGTCCTGTCACTGGAACCACTGAAAAGAGTCTGGCTCCATTCATCACGCCAGTAGCGGCAAGTTACCTCTTTGAAGCAGAAGAGGCTGCTAATCATGCCCATTCATGAGAGTATGTTCATCTACAGCTTCAAAGTGTACAGCCACTCATAAATGGGGTCTCCTAAATATCTCACGGTTTCAGTACTTGCAAGTTCAGAGTGTATGGGAAAATATGACATGGAAGTTGTGATGGGATCCCATGCAAGGGAGGCATTAGGGATACCTCAGTGGGAAATAAGTGCCATCCCAATGTTAAGGAAAACTCTGATGTGGGGAGAAAGGTAGTAACCAAGGAGTGGCATGAAATATCCTAATGCTGTGATATAGCAATCCATAGATGAAAGAAATAAAAGAAATATCTTTTTTTTTTCTGGGAAAGGATTTTGTGTTAATTAAAAAGCCTTTTTAAATTTTTTTTTTCATTGGTAGTCTTTGTAATTGTTCCTAGTTAGATCCTTGTAGAATTCATAAGCAAAGTTTAAGATACTTCCTTCTGTCTTTTGCTATATACATATATACACTGCCTTTGAGTGTTGTACACCCTCTGCAGTGACGACAACTCTTGCAGTAGCTGTTTTGGAAGACACATGAATACATGACACTCACCTCTCTCTATGGGTTTATAGTCCTTTATGTTTCAGTGAGGCAGTGAAAGGCTTCTGTACAGTAAAAAAGATGTAAGACGGGTAAAAATCTGTGTGTGCAGTCAGACTATTTTTGTAAGCAGAGGAAATGCACTTTCTGCAAGTGTGTTCAGCCGCTTTTATGAAAGCAACCTGTTAGATGAGGAAGACTTGTGGGTGCACCAGCTTGAAGGGCCAGCAGTGAGTGAGCAAAGATCTTACTAGACACTGTAAGATCCACTGTAAGATCCTCTGGTTGATGTGTTCAGCCGATCACAGGAGCTGGAGGAGATCAGGAGGAAAGCAGGCATTGCTTGCGTTGCAGGTAATGAGGCTGCTTCTTAATGCCACTGTTTTGGAGCCCAGCTGTGGATCTTCCATTAGTTGTTGGCAACATCGCTCCTTTGCCCTTTTGGCTCGCGAGGGGGTTGCCTGTGGCAATAACTGACCTAGTGAGGGAATTCTGGAAGGCTGCTCTCGGCCTCGTGCTGTCTCTGCCTTCCCCCTGCCAGCCTGTCCCAGTTATTAGCCAGGAGCCACTGGGAAGGAGGGCCTGGGAAAAGCAGTTCCGGCTCTGGTAGTGCAGGGCTTCCATGCAGGGGGCAGGCTGCCCAGGAATTGAACAGCAGCGAGCAGAGGCCATTCTGGTATAAACCCTGACAGTTTAATGCTTCTGGCCACTTTAACCCTGCGTGTGTGCAGATTTTTGCTATTCTCTTTGCTAACCGTCATTGGGTATGTCTTTGGTAAGACAAGTTTTCCCCCTGTTGGCCATATTCCGCCTTCATCTTCCACTGCTTCACACTTTTTCCACTGTTCCTGTTCTTCACTTGTCACACCCGATTCATTCTTTTGGACAGTCAACATCAGGCCATGATCTCTTACCCAAACTAACTGCTATAATCTTCACCGCAGGCTGACAAGCCGCGGCTTTTGTTCCTGTGTTGTGTTGCAGCCAAGGCATTCCCTCTGTTGATTACAGTAGTGTCCCTTGTACAGGCTGGACAGTGAGCCACAGCCACCTCTTTGGGAAGTTGAATTTCATCCAACAAGTCCCGAATTTCTGTTCCATTAGGCACAGCTTTTCCTGAGGAGGTGATAACCCCCTGTTATTTCTGCAGTGTGCCTACCGATGCATACCTTGAATCTGTTGCTCCCTTCCCACGTCTCGGGTGAGCTGCTTGGGCTGACACAATTAACCCTGCCCCTCGAGCACTAACTGTTGCTGGAAGGGGTCTGGTGTCTGTAATCTACCACTGGCCCACAATTGCCACAGTCTTTCATTGTCCATTTAAAGACTGGGACAATCTTCCTGAATAAAACAAGATCTGGGCTTTGTAAGGGGTGGTCAGTGAGATCTCCTTTTGGCTTACTAGTGGCCTGGATTTGCCATGTGACATCGCTGATGTTCTTTCCCTTCTCCAGGCATTGGTAGTTGTGTTGCCAGGTTCAATGTATTACATCTCTTTAGAGTCACATTATCCTGCATTTAAAAGAGGTAGTTTGTACTTATGCGCACACTGGGGAGACCAGGCTTGTAGCATCTATTGTTTGAGGAGTAACCCAACTTCATGTGCCACAGAGATCATAATCGGGTGCCCTAATACTAAAGGGCAGCTTTTTTCCACTCTTGTAGCTGCCGCTGATGTAATGCATGCTGGAGCTCCACCTGCTACTGGATCCAGTTGAACAGAATAACATGCCACACGTCTTTGATGAGGTCCTAATTTCCGCGTTAACACTCCCACCCCTTTTTGTTCATGTATATATAGATCAAAAGGTTTTGTGTAGTCTGAAAGTCCTGAAGTTGCAGCCAAAGCCAAGGCCCCTTTTATAGCTCTAAAGGCTTTTTCCCATTCTGACCCCCATGTCTAATTCTTCATTTCTTTGTTGCGCCTGTCAGAGGTTTGGTTAGTTCCCCTAACCCTGCTATCCACAGTTGGTAAAACCCAGCTGCACCTAAAAACCCTTGTAGCTGTTTTTTGTTTAGTTGCAATTTGGCCAAGGAATTTAAAATATAGCTTTTACTCTTTCTGGATCGATTACCCACTGTCTTTCTTTTAGAATGAATCCCAGGTATTTTACTTTCTTTTGACACAGCTGGAGCTTGGATGGAGATGCGTGATGTCCCTCAATTGCTGAGGCAGTACAGTTTCTACTAGCTATTAGTAAATTGCCCACGTATTGCACTAAAACTGATCCACCAGGTAACTCAATATCCTTTAGATCTTCTTTTAATAGCCGAGAAAATATGGTGGGAGACCTAGTAAACCTCTGTGGAAGGCAAGTCCACGTCAACTGTTGTCCCTTCCAAGGGAAGGCAAACAAGGGTTGCCTTTCTTCATCTATGGGAATAGTGAAGGATTCTGGGGTCAAGGCAATCAAACACTCAGCCCGATGCAGTGTTTGCAAGAGTACACTAGAGGTGAATGGTGAATTAACTTTTTAATCATTCTCAAATCTTGAACAAATGGAGACTCAGGATCCCCATCTTTATCCAGTCTATTTTTTCTTACTGAAAACATTGGGGTATTATATGAGGATTCACACACTTTCCAGATTCCTTGGGCAAGGAATCCTTGCTGTACAGCAGAGGGCGGCCCTCCCCTTGTTTTGGAGTGCCTTGGCTGTGCCGGTTTCAGCACTCCCACCTCACTCCCGATTCATTCCACAGTGCCCTGGGCACCACTTCCAGGGATTTTGGCACCTCTAGGTCGGGATCCTGGACTTCAGATATTACACATACCCCTGCGTTTATCCAGCCATTTCCCCTGGATGATACATTTACTTGTACATTCTGAGTTTGGAGGAGGGCTGGGGACTCCTCTGCTATTACAAATCTTCCTCACACCCCTTTATTTCCTATTGTTAATAATAATAGTTTACTTAAAACATGTTCTCCTTTTCCCACTATCCCTTGAATTAATAAATAGCTTGGCCTGTGGTACAGATCCCTGCAGTACAAAGTTTAAAAGTGATAGTGTCGCTCCTGTCTTAACTAAAAATTAAACTTCCTTTCCTTCTGTTTTCCCAATTATATATCCCTTATATATGCAGAGCTTTCCGCATCCCATGGACTCCAATTTCCACAGAATCTTCTGGGTCCCCTGCCTCCAGTCATTGTGATGACTTCTTGATTCACACCTTACACCTCCTGAGTCCAGTTCCCTCCATGGTCCCCTAAGGCATTCTCTTTGCTGGTGACCAAGTTTCCCACAGGAATGACACTTTTCCTCCCAGTTATTTCCAAGTCTTCTCATTCCTCTTTCAAACCTCTGATCTGACTGACCTCTTTCCCTGTTTTGTTCTTTGGGAGGGGGAAATCCCCTCCCTCACCCTCTTAGTTGTAAACTCTGTGCAGCTGCTGCCGCTGAAAGACTGCCTTCTCATTGCTGTTTCTTTTCCTTTGCGAGCTCAGCTCTATGTTTTTCCTCCCATCCATCGAACATAAACACTGCCACACTGGGGGTCTTTTATAATGTCTCCTCTTGCCACCCAGGTATATGTTCTTTAAAATATTTCCATATATGTGGGGTGGCTTGATCAACAAATAGACTTGCCGCTAGTGTTAAAGTTGTTATTATTAACATTGTTAAAGTTCTGCGCAGTCATTCCATAAAGTAATGCACAGTCATTAAAAACCTCATCCCCACTAGTCACTAGGGTGTTCATTTAGCCTCTGTACTTTCCTGTACATTCCTGTACTTTCATCCAGTTCGCTCCAAATTTTTCACAAGCTCTAATAGCTTCCACTAAATTCCGAATTGCTGTCTGACAGCTCTGTCTCCTGCATTATCATAATCCCAATCTGCATCATTTGCTGACCGAGGATTCCTGTTTCTCCCAGCCTGTCGCATCACTTCTGCATTCAATTCCTATTCCATTCCTATCAGTTCCTATTCAATTATTTTATCCCTTGCATCAATACAAAATAACGCCTTCAATAATATTTGGGTATTCCCCCATGATGGATTATATCCAGTACAAATGTTTGAAAATAACTTGGCACACCAATCAGCATCTTCCCTCAACCTCACCCGATGCCAGCAGCTGGACACTTGGAGATGAGAGAGTCCGACGTCCAATGGTGGTTACTCAGAGTCTCACCTGGGTCACCAAACTGTTTTGGAAATGAGGCACGCCAGCCACCATAACTGGGTTTCACTCTAGGTTTCCAAAGAATCAATAAACTGAGAAAAGATTTACTTATAAAGGTCGTTTCATTAATAGAGCTACAGCTCAGGCTGGGTGCCTCCAGACAAAGAGATCCCTGGGCAATTATACCCTTACAATCTAAGTTCCCATCCCTCACGTGACAGTTGGGACCAATAGTAATATTAAGGTCTGGGGTCTTGCTTTTTATTGGTTTGATTAGCTTGCTTTTTGTTACTAGCGGTTGCTAGGTGGTCATCTTCTTATACCATATACATGGTATATCTATATCCCGTTTCAAATCCTCTTAGGTCAGTTTTGGCTGGTTCTGTAGTTGACTGTTGAGCATGTCGTAGTATGGTTGTCACAGTTCATTTACCACTATCTATAGGCTTTGGCTACGCTCACCATTAATGCTTAAGCTGATAGTGCTCTTTCCACTAACTTTTTCTACAGCAACGGCGATCCAACACGGCGCTGGGAAGTTCTCCAGCTCACGCCATTGCCAAGCAAATCTGATAAGAAGGTGATAGATTTCCAATGGTTTGCCAGTTTTATCAGTATACAAGTTTCCAGCAAAATGCAATGTGACATAAGTCTAGCGTATCTGGGTCCTTAAACCAACACAGGAAGAAGGCTCTTAGTGTGTGTAGGTGAGAAAGAGAGAAGATAACAGGTTTGCGTGGCATATTTCATTGAAATGGGCATTGCTGACAAAATAGCTCTTTGTCAAAGCTTCAGAAGCACCTGCAGCTGTGGAAAAGCCCCAGGCAGGAGAAAGGCAGCAGGATCTGCACTGCCTGTGTAGCTGGGACCCACCCTGGGCTGCCCTGCACTGTCGGGGGGCCAGGCAGGATCCCTGCCTTTTCTCATCTTTCTCTCTTCCTCTCTTGCTTTCTCTTCTTTCTCTTCCCCCCTTTCTCTCCCTTTCCCTCGCCCGTGCAGAGGGAGCAGCCATGAGGAGGTGCAGGGTTTGCCGCAGCATCGCGGGCGTCAGAACAGGGCACTAATGCTGGGAATACTAAGAATGAAAGTTCTTGGAGCATGGCTGCTGCTTCTCTGGAAATTACAACGTGTTGCGGTTAAATCCAGCAACTGGGACTCAGGGGTATTATGAGGATAGGCACAACAAAGATGCAGTAAGTGGATTATCTGAAAAGTCCTCCCCTCTCTCTCTTCCGAGTTTCCCATTTTTGGTTAAATTAACTATTTTATGCCATATTTTTAAACGTGACCTAAAAATGATGCGATAGCACTGCCTTTAGAAACGGAACATAATTTGGGAATTGCATTTACCACATTGGCGTTCTGAGCTCTTCAAACAGTGTCTGTGTTGATAGTTGACCTCGCAAACCGGGGAAGACAGAAGTAAGTCACAAAGATTCCTGCGGGTTAAACTATTTTCCAAGCTGATTATGAAGCTTAGAGCTCAAACGGTCTTTGCACAGAAACTCACAAAATGCCTTTTCTTTTTAAAGGGTTATCACCACCTAATTCATTTTACCTCTGGTTCCGCATTAGAGGTATTATTTACTCCTCTGCTGCTCAGAGAAGGCTCGGGAAGTGTGCTGTTACGGTCCACCCCGCAGGCCTGCTCGGGGGTACAGGGGCCTAACGCTGCCGTCTCTGCGCCACGGCTGGCCTTCGTTAACGAGTAGCGTTTGAGTGTTTAAGAAGGGCTTTCCCTGACATTTTATTTATCCGTTCCTCAATCGTCTCAATCAGGCTGCCGGTGATCAGGCGAAAAGTTCGCGTTGACGCCGATCCCTGGCTGCTGCCAGTGCGAGATTTGCCCAAGAAATAGTCGCAAAACTGTGAACGCAGCGTTACACACAGGGGCTTGTGCTGCCTTCCAGAGAGTGGTTGTCAGCTTTCATTAATGATTTATAATTAACTACAGCTCTCTGGTGTCCTTTGCCTATGTTTAAGGGACAAGAGTGGCTGGGTTTAGATTAAAGTGTCAGAAGGCAAAGGATAGGAATTGTTCTTCATTAAGATTAAAAAGCTATTGCTGTCAAAGAGAAATCATGGCAAAAGTAAAAGGGACTATAAAATTGTGCCTATTGGCTGAACTGACCTACACCTGACATTTGTGGCCAAAGCAGATGTTTGTTGGTGTATACCCTTGATATAGAAAGCGGAGCTGGAGGAGGCACAGGGAAGGGCAACTCAAATGACCAAGGAGATCGTCTTAAGACCACCTTACAGGGAGCAAGGAGACAGGCTGGGACGCTGCAGAGGAGGTGGCCGAGAAAGGACGTGGTGGAGGTTTACAAAGCTTCGGCAGCAACAGCCAAGCAGAAGTATTGCCACATCAGCATGGGAGAAACTGGAGGAAACCAGTAGGAGATTGGTTTAAAGCAGACACTCTACACAGAAGGTGGTGAACTGTTGCTGGCAGCTACACAGGGCTGGGGGAGACAGATGGTATCAGGAAGTTGATAAAGGGGTTAGATGGACAATAGCTCCATGGATGGATACTGGAAGAACTAAGCCAAGAGCACAGCAGCCCCCAATGAGGCAGCGAAAGGGGGCAATGGGCTACAGGAGGTGGCTCGTGCTCTATCCTGTCAGCCTCCCAGCAACTTACGAGTGCCTTCCTGGATTGTGTACCCAGGGCATCAGGAATAAGATGGCCTTTGGTGGCAGACTCTGATCTTCTGCTCAGTGAGCTAAAATAATGGTCATGGGAGATGCAGGCACAGAAGGCGGGGAGTGCGGGTAAATTTTTGAATCAGAGGGATTTAGCTTAACCTAGGAGGGATGGGGACATGCACATCTTCACTATGGACAGGGCCAGGCCACCACTCCAGGAGGTCCTGACCACCTCGTGATTCACACCAGGCCAGCAAATACACAGTGGCTTCAGGTCAGCCCATCACAGCTCTCCCATGTAATGGGGATGGCGTGTCCAGACAACGAGACAGCAGGCAGCTTTGCTGCTCAGTGGTGGTATATTTTAAAGCTTTCTTTTTCACCTTGATGTCTGCCAATCTCTATGAAATAAAAGATTTGTAAGAATGCCTTTATATGTTTTCATATTTATTTTTCCTTCACTGATTTCCAGTTTGCCTTTTTTTTTTTTTCTTTTTTCCTTTTTAGCTATCAGGCTGACAAACCCAGAGCTGTATTGTGTTCTCCATCTTACATGTCAGGCACCAGGTGATAAAGATCTGTAAACCAAATGCAGAGGCTGTGCAAGCATAATGAAAGGAATAATGTAATTCTGTAGAGCTTTTATTATCATTCCTCATGAAAGCACTATACTTCGTGACATAAATCTGCAGCCACAACCTTGTCAAACATGGGCTACTATAGAGAGTTGTTACTTAGGCGAGGTGAGGATGTGAGATTGATTTGTACGATGTCCTCGTACTGTGATGACATTGATTCCGTTACCAGTATTTATTTTCTGAGCTTTTCCATAGACAGATAAATTGCTGGTTTAAACTACTGTAGCAAGGTGTTCAGCCCCACATCCGCAGGGGTACTTGGGCTCCCACCTCTCCCTGGTGGGCCACCAACACCCCCTGCCCGGGCACCACGGAGCATTTCACCTTATTCTTTCAGACGTGGAACGCGCTGTGTTTTGCCACAATGAGATCGTTTTCTGAATGAACAAGGCAAAGGGAAATGTACCGACATATATTTTTGCGTGCACCTAAAACCTACTTAAAATTGGCTGAGCAGAAGGCCAAGGACCTTCTGCACTCCTCTCCAGCTCTGGCAAAGAATTAACAGAGACCGCCACTAGGCTGAGACTTTGCACGATGCTATATTGATTATTTTTTTTCACAGCTGAGCTATATGTTTCCAAACGCAGGGGTTTCTAATGCAAATGCTGCAGCCTTTCATTGTAGCAACTTAGAGGAGCAATGCTATGATTTTAATAAAGCTGTCAGATTAAGTGACTGCATGGTTACACCATGATATTAATACAGGTTCTTAACTGTCAATTAGTTAACTGGCTAATAGAAAGAGCCTAGCTTATAGGATTTTACTAATGAATATAATGCTTTGTTTCTGGGCAAAACATATGCTTTGGATATATAATTAGAAAAAGCCCCCCTCTCTCTCCCCCATCGAGAGAGCATGTGCAGCTGAATAAAGGAGCTCATTATACCTGCGAGGGGTCAAAGTCTGTGGATCTGTAGCTTATGGTATTATGACAGATTACAAAATCACTCTATTATGTTAGTCAATCTGTTTCCAAGCACAAAGTAGCGGGGAGCAGGGCACTAGAACCTCCCGAGCAGGGCACCCGTTGGCTTTCCCCAGAGGTCTTATGATGGGTCAGCTGGCAGTGACACCACCTCTGACAGCTCACACGTCAGACCTTCCCTGCCTGACTTCTGCCTTTGTTATCCCAGAGCCTCTTCACCGACAATCAATCCCTGCTTCAGGTTGCAAAGAGCTCCCAGTAAGAGCTGAAACAAATTTGAAATCCGTGGGTAGCCATCACTTGTGCTAATGAAAGGGAAAAGCAGAGCACTTATGCTCCAGCTGACCTCTCTCAGGCTCTCGCCTACAACAACAAAAAATATTAAAAGTTTTTAAGTAGAGAGGGGAGCAGCTAAACAGCAACAGCTGAGAGGGAAAGCATTGGGTTTGGCTTTGGTGCCTTTGTTGGTTTAAAAGGAAAAAAGTAGTTCATATGCAGGATAAAGAGATTTCAGACATGATAGAGATCCTAAGAAATATTTGACTTTCCTAATCTTCCAGGGAAGTTATTCTGCTGGAAAGTCTTATTCAGTCAACTCAGTGTAAAACTCCTTGGTACCAAGGGGAAAGAAAATCCCTTTGTATTTGAGAAACACAGCGGTAGTCAGCACTGTGAGCACATATGTTCCTCACAGACCACACCTTTCCAAGATGTGGATCCACCAGTGGTTCCACCACTGCCTTGGGCTGGTTATTTCATCCTCACGCCAGCCTGGCAGCTGGGCCAGGGCCAGGAGGGCACAGAAAGACAGGGAGGGGGTAGATCAGAAGCAGCAGGCTGGGTCGGGTGGCCCCTGAGGATTGGGACTAACAAAGCCACATCTGTGCCCCGTGGTCAATTGATTGTGGTACCCAGGAAGATGCAAGGTCTGACCAAAGGTTCTCCTGCAGCTGGGACCTGCCCAGGCTCCGTCACACAGGGTTTTGTCACGTCTGACAGACACTGAGGTCAGGGCTGCAGCCTTTCTCCGGGGGGGTAATTTCTAAGTAATTTCCTCTCCTCTTTATCATGAAACTTGTAGGAGCTCATTTCTCTTTGTGCTTTCTCTCCGCAGTCCAGTTTGATTAAGATTTGCAAAAAGACTGGAAAGCGAGGAGGGCGCAATCTGCATTGGCAGCCCGTGAGCACGCAGGCTGCCTTCCCCGGGGAGCCCAGCTCAGAAAGGTTGCTCCCCCTATTATCCACTGAGAGCTTTTTTTGGGTTTATTGTTGAAACACCATGTGGAGAACACACTTTTAACCATTCCACCTCTACAACAGGCACCGAGGGTCACACAGCGGCAGCAATAGCAGTGGCAGCTTCTCTTGTGGTTAAACCACCAACATAAGCCTGGGCAGAGAAGACAGCAGGAATGAGGAAAGAAATGCACATTTAAGTCTCACGGTCCAAGATCATGTAGAGCCAAGTGGGCTGTGGCAGGAAGAGGGTACCAAGGATCAGGAAGTGGCTTGCTGCACCTCTTTTTTATTATTTGGTGATAAATCAGTCACTGATGGAATGGAATGAATATAACTTAAATCAGCAAGCTGAGTCAAGATTCTGGGGTCTTTGGTTGGCCCCAAAATAGGGGAGTGCCGCCGTGCAGGTGCCCCCGTGTTCGCTCTGGATTGGGGTCAGCAAAGGTCTAAGGAGCTGTTTGGCTCATCCTGATGCTGACACGGGGGTTCCCAGTTGCTGCACCATGGACCACCCTGATCCCCAAGAACCACAGCAGGAGCTTAGTTACCAAATACACACAACATCCATTTTGGAGACGGAATCACGGAATTGTCAGAGTTGTAAGGGACCTCTAGAGATCATCCAGTCCAACTCCCCTGCTAAAGCAGGAACGCCCAGAGCACATTACTCAGGACTGCATCCAGGGGGTCTTGAAGATCTCCAGAGAACACCTGCTTTGGTGTTCTCCAGATCTCCACAGTGAAGATCTCCACAACACCTGCTTTGGAGCCAGGTGCCACCAGAAGCACACCATGGGACAGCCATGTGGAGCCACAGCCCTGGGAGGACGCAGGTTAGCTGAGGAGAGATTTTGTAGGATGATATGTGATGCCATCCTGCCCCAGGCAGTAGCTGGGCGCAGGGTCTGACACCCAGGAGCTCCTCAGCACCTTTCTGGAGCCACCAAGATCACTTTCAAAAGCGGATTACGGAGAAGTTCTGCATAGACTCACACTGGGGCAACTGGCTCCAGGTGGTCCTGCTTGAGCCAGATGATCTCCAGAGGTCCCTGCCCTGGTAATAAACCTCACTGCAGCTGCAAAGCACCCTCATAATTCTAACTTCACCTTTTTTAGTACCCCTCCAAATTAGCTGGGAAATCTCTGAATTAGAATACAGGGTAAAAGATTAAAGTCAAAAGCCTTTTCCTTTCTCTTTGAGCCATGAGCTCAGGTGAGGAGAGGGAGAATTTCCCATAATCAAGCTTTGCTGTTACTGTATCGAGACCTGCAGAGAACTTCTGCTTTACCAGGAAGCAACCTTCCGTGGCACAAAACAGGAAGTCAAAATCACAGTATTCAGAGCAAAGTGAGGTTTTGAATAAAATTTCCTAGGTTTTTAGAAAAGACGTGGGGTGGTTTTTTTCCTTTTAATCATGTCAAAGATAAATAGTCTGCAAGTTTCTTTCTCTTTGAGATACCTGTTCTATTTCAGGAGGTAGCTTTTCTTCTCTCAAATACACTCACAGATTTTCAAACACATTTATCCCATTTCTTCATGGAACTCACAACATTTACCAGTTGTACAAACACCGTGTTAATCCCCAGAGGCTGAATCCAGCCGTGGCAAAAGTCAGTTCAGATCTTTGGAGATCAGCAGAGGGACATTAGCTTACGCTGGGCAACAGTTTGGTCCATACACTCTGATGAATTTGGGTAGCAGCTAAGAAGTTCATGACTTTTATATGTTTCGACAAAAGGGGTTGAAAAGAGCTTTTGATATGGTTATTTGGTGAAAGAGATCAAACATTTCTCCTTTGCATTAATCCTTTTCATGTTTTCAGTACATACATAAACTAAATTTCAAAAACCTCATCCTGCAGGTGTTCAGGCACGTGGTGTGAGAAATAATTTGGGGCGTATGTGCTACTGGGGCAACTGCAGAAAAGAAATGGTGAAAACTTATGAAATGAAGGAGAATGTGAACCAAAAATGGTAACTCCTGTCCATCATGCCAGAACTGTCAGGGGCAGAGGAGACGGGCTCCTGGACAAGAGCTGATCCACACAGGAGCTCTTTGGCCAGTCCTTCGGCTGGCATTGCTCTTAAGCAGTTGCCACCCTGAAGCTCATCCCTGTAAAGCTACACGTGCTCAGGATGTGTATTTCAACCACCCAAGAAACGTACCAAAACAGCCTCATTTTGTGAGAAAATGAGAGGTGCACGGCCGGGACCGTGTTTCTCTGTTCCCAGGTTCACCACCCCGGGGGTTCAAGCAGCTGAGGGGGGTTTTGCTGCTCTCTGCTGGGAGCTGGGGGGCTTTCCTCCTCCTGGAGCATCCCTCCTGGTGGGGACGAGGGCAGAAAGGCTCCACCGGGGCAGATCTTGGATGGGTCCCTCTGAAACCAGTGGGCGCAGGAGAGTTTGCCCAAGGGTGGGGAGAGGCTGAGTCCACCCACCCACCCCTCAACGCTGGTTTGCTGACCTGTGGGGGCCCCTTCGTGAGCCCCAGAGGGGGCTGGCTTTATGAGCAGGGCTATTGTACGTGTGCCGGGCATCACTGCCATTCTTGAAAGCTGACCCCCAAATGAGGTTTACTTCTAAGAAATAGCAAAACCCAGGCAGGCAGGCAGACTCTCTTCACCTTTCCTGTTTTTTTTTAATTTCTTTTTTAAATGACCTCTAAATATTTTCCCATTAAAGCAAAGTCTATTTTTAAGCTACCGCTGTCATTTAATTAGTCATTTTTCACAAGAGGCACATCTGACTGGAATTTATGCTCTCTTTATCCCCTTTTAGCAGCAAATACATTTTTTTTTTCTACCAATGAGTAAGATGGTCTCTTTTAGTCTTAGCTCTAACAATTGCTACTTTCCTCCCCCCCCTCCCCCCTTCCCTCATTTTCCCCCCCAGATGCTGGAAGCAAGTTCATTAGATAGCCTGTGCACCCCCATTTCACATCTTCTCTGACTCACAGTACAGGAGCTAAGAAATGCACTCTGAAATCAAGAAGATGCACTTAGCAGAAAAAGAAATACATATATATTTTTTTAAATCTATTTTGGACATTGGAACTAGATGATCTTTAAGTTCCAGCAGAGGGCCATGAAGATGATCAGAGGGATGGAGCAACTCTCCTGTGAGGACAGGCTGAGAGAGCTGGGGTTGTTCAACCTGGAGAAGAGGAGGCTCCGGGGAGGCCTTAGAGCAGCCTTCCAGTACCTGAAGGGAGCTTATAGGAGAGATGGGGAGGGACTCTTCATGAGGGAGTGCAGTGACAGGACAAGGGGTAATGGTTTTAAATTGGAAGAGGGCACATTTGGATTAGATATTAGGAAGAAATTCTTTACAGTGGGGGTGGTGAGGCACTGGAACAGGTTGCCCAGAGAAGCTGTGGATGCCCCATCCCTGGAGTGTTCAAGGCCAGGCTGGATGGGGCTTTGAGCAACCTGCTCTAGTGGGAGGTGTCCCTGCCCATGGCAGGGGGTTGGAACTCGATGATCTTTAAGGTCCCTTCCAACTTCAACCATTCTATGAT
>BJBW01013796.1:87859-117523 GCA_004320125.1 Scolopax mira | reverse complement strand
GTAGTGGCTTTCCCTTGAGATTACCTCAGAGTGCTGGGTGCTACATCAGTGGATGCCCATCATACATCCCTCGTCCAGCTCAGCACCATTCTTTGTAGAACAGGATGTTTCAAACCCAGATATAGCAATGCCTGTTTTAAGATGCCCAAAGCCTTTATGGGCAAAAGAAGACACCTGCAGAGGACCAATTCTCTAACCTTCTTTCCTACTGATGTCTGATTAGGCTAACCATCAGAAGGTAACTCTTGCTATTGGGTGAAGTTAATCAAGAATAAATAGGTCAAATTGAGCCAACAAACTTCAAGATCTGACAGTAGCTCTGACAAATGCTGGCATTACATATGTTCTCTGCACAATGGGTATCCTAGGGGACTATCCTGCTTCTCCTCATTCCCCAGCTGTTGTCTTTCCATGAATATTATAATTTTTCTGCTTCCCTCAGCATCCCTGCTATTTCTCAGCAATCATTTCTGAGACAACTTGCTGGGTTTCTTCTTGATTTGTTGTTGTTGTTGTTGTTGTTTCTCACTTTAAAATTCTTGTTTTCCAATAGCCCAGAGTGAGAACTTTTAGTCACTCTTGTTAAAAGGGAAATTGAGTTAAAAAATGAAGAGTTTTTCTCACCCACCTTAAATGATGAAACATCACCGAGGGACTCTAGGTGCAGAAAACATTAAATAAAAAGATCACTTTCAAAGGGACAAAGCACAACCTTTTCAAGGCTTTGTCTAAGTACTTAACAAGAAAGAGAAGTTGTCTTTTCTGCTCTGAAAGATCACAGCCTCCCTCTGATGGTATTGTAAAGGAAGGGCCTGGCTCAAGGTGTGTTGCTGTGGCATAAGCAATAAAGATAGAAACGTGATTATTTTAACAGTCTCTCCAGTACAATTAGCTGCATCCACCTCTGGCTTTCTGCTCGCACAAGAGAAGGGCTTTAATGCTGTGCCTGTGAGTGAAAGGTTTATGTTTCAGAAAGGACATCTAGTACCTGTTGCCAGCAGAAATAATAAAGGTGACAGGCTTTCCCATATGAAGACACCCTCCTGTCATGTTTTTATAATCATTGCTTTATTTAAAAAGGAAAAACCTCCTCCTGTTCAGTACGGCTGCAGGAACAGATGCTCACATTACATTTGAAGTTTTTCCCCCCATCTCTTCTAACATGAAATCTACATAGGACTCTGAATTTAGAAACCCAAAATTTAGTAGGAAATTTAAAATTACTTTTTTTAATTCTCATGAGAAAACACATTGAGCACCTGCCAGTCTCTTCCAGTCCCAGGAAAAGCAGGAATCCTACATGGGGCTGCACAGCCATGGGGAAGCAGCTTGATGCCATGTGAGAATTAGTTTGTGACATACACTTAATGTGACTGCATCTAATTTTTCTGTAGTGATATTTTGCTGTCCAGATACACAGGGGAGAGGTTCCCCAGGGCAGAAGTGTCATGGTCCTGCCCTTGTCCTATGTGCCCATCGCCTCTTGTCAGAGGCAGACGTTGCTCTTTTTTTTCCTGCTTCTCCTACCGCAGACTCAAACCCTGCTGGATTGGTGGAGGCATTGCTATGGCTTCGGGGAGCTTAGGTCTGGCTCTGCACAGGTGGAGGCAGTATTCCCTGCTGTGACTTTTATTGCTATTATTGTTATGAAACACTGGTTATTTTGTTTATATTTCTGGCAGAGCTCTGCTGGGGCGGCAGCAGTCTGCCATTCAGCCCTGGCTTCTGTGATCAGCAGAAGCTCTTACCGCATGACCTAGCTATTGCTGTTCTTTCTGGATTGCTAATTTATTTACAATTTTTAGCCACAGGATGGAGATGTGTAAGAATAATCAAACATTCTCTAATCACGGAAGGTGAAGCAGATTTCTAAGAAGAAAAGGAGGGTATTGCCAGCCATCAGAGTATGCTTCAAGGGGGTCTTGCAGTGGGAGCAAGATATTCTCCATCTGCATTTCATTCAGCTTTGCGTGTGTGTATAAGAGAGGCAGGCTGAAGCCATCCTTCTCCTCCATGCCAGTGCAACCCAGAGCAGCAGAAGGTCAGCCCAGCTTTTTACTTTGATGAAAAGGGCTCTGCCACAGAACTGGCAACATGGAGTCACTTTTGACCTCTTCCCTGTCTCCTGCAGCACCATCAAACTGGAGGCTACTGGCATGCTGCAGAGAAGCTGGTGAAGGAGCCCAAACTGTGTGTGGGGGGCAGGGGCAAAAGAGCAGGGCTTTCTTCCAGATTCCCTTCCCTCCTGAAATAATTCACAAGGAGCCCTCTGATTTCATACGTTTGCCTATTCATGAAGCTTTCTCCAGCGATTCAGTTCTGATTCTGAAAAATACAAAGAACTACTTTTATTAAGTGTTAAAGAAATACTGTATTATTGGTGACGCCCAGATAATTGAAGCCATCTGGAACATACACTATATTTTAAATAAAAGCATCATTGGTCAACAAGAAGGATCTCCTATTCCCTGTACACCCTGTCATGTACCTGAGAAGACATTGTGGTAGCTTCAAAAGCATTTCTCTGTCTTGTCCTATCATGAGAAAACCTGAACACAGAAGTTTTCCTTTTGATGAACGGACAGGATCAGATCGCTTTTTGGCTACCCACACTTGTTATTAACACATAAATAGACCAGAGTCCAGAAAGTTTATCTGCACTCAGAAGAATCCTACATCTTGAACAGTCCCACCCTATTTTAAGATTATCAACATTTTTGCTTTGTTTTGAGCAAAATGACCGAAGATTTTACCTGGCTGGCACCTTCTAGAGAATGCAGTTCTATTTCTGATGATCAGACTTGTATGTGATATCACCTTCAAAGCAAATAGGAAAATAGGTTACTCCCTTGAACAAGCACTGTGAAGCAAAGAATATGAATTTATCAAGTTCTGATTTGCTAAGCTACAAGAAAAGAAAATCTAACTGTCTGTATGTCTGTCTCTCTGTCCAGTCATCTCATTCTCTCAGTGTTTTGAGGCATTTGGATTTTACCCAGATCAGTGTTACAAAATTAAATATAAGGGAATGAATATAAGGAGCTTAAATATAACAAAAGCTACTCAGTTTGAGCTGCAAATAAAGCAAATGAAAAACTGCAAGGTTAAGTGCAAAAAAAGTATCCAAAATAATTTCAAAGCCGATGTTTTAAAATTGCCATGACAGCAGCCAGCCTTTCAACTGTGTGCTGAAAAAACAGGAAAATTACTAATGATGCTCCTGATATTTCTGACGTCAGAGTCTAGAATTCTGGCTTCAACTTCAAAGAGAATGATGCTCACACCTTCTATTTGCAATACAAAGCTCTCTTCATGATCAGTCTACAAAGCAACAGGTAAGGATGCTCTTTCATGTGGACCAGAAGATATGCAAAGGAAACCTTCCTGCTGCGATGAGCTCAGCTCAGATTCCTCTGCCCAGGTGGGGAAAGGGTCTGTTCTGGATCTCTGTGCAGCTGCTGCAGATAAAGCTGCTCCTTCAAGCTGTGGCTGGGAGCACACTGATGTGCTCTCAGCAAGCCTGCTGTTTAGCTGGTGTGAATGGCTTCGTCTCCCTGACATCAATGGAGATTTAGCCACTTATCCCAGCAGAGGACTTGACTTAATACGTTCAGTGCCCCTCAAAGAGCGTGGAGGGTGGCTGGTCCAGCCAAATCTGAGCTGACCTTAAGCTCCCTCATCATGACAATTTTAGAGGTGAAAATCATCAGCTCCAAAGCTGACAAGTGCTCCTTCTCTGAGTGCTGTGCCTCCACAGTTACACTCCTGGCCTGCCTGAGCTTGAAGCTGGCTCAGGGCTACAATGTGAGGCTGTGCCAGCCTTCAACTGCTCAGTGACCTCAGGGTTGTGGTGGCCACCATGAGAGCATTTGGCCATCAGGTAATGGGCTTGTATGACACACCTCTCCATTTTAAACCTGAAAGACTGTATTTATGAAGTCAATGGGGATGAGATGAGTGAAATTTGTGAAAAACATACTTTTTGCTGAACTTCTGTTTTTTGCATGAGCAAAATTGCTGTAAAATTGCAGTATTTTTGGAAAATTGTCTCCCACTCAAAAAACTCTGAATAATTTTTTTCGTTTTTTCTGCAGGATGTTTTCATGGAAACTTTTAAAGCACATAGCCTTTTTTTCTGGCTTTATTTTTATTCTACTTAGGCAATTATTGATCACAAGGTCTAGCTTACAGTTCTCTGATTCTCTTGCATTAAGCAAGGGATGAGAAATGATGCTGACTGTCTTTTTTGGAAAGGTAGGTTATATTATGAATCTTTCTGCCAGATAACAAGGTGGTAATTAACTTGTTCCTTTTTAATAGTCAAAGCAAAAGTGGAATATGACTGATGTGATTTACAATTGACAGTATATTTCTTTTTCATAATCAATAGACACTATATCAGATAAGTGTTTAATGTGTCTCCTTTATATAACATAAAACTTTTCATAGTCTATAGCTACCTGACTGCGTTTTCCCTTCTCTAAGGTGTGTGCACTGCAAATTTGAATAGTGTCCCCATTGCTTTGATCTGACATGGCTGCCTTTCCCTTAGAGTCCTTTCATTACCCTCTTTCTTCTTCGTGTGTTGAATTCATTACACTGAGTACCAAGGGCAGCTTTTCACAGAGCATGGGCACCTTCTCAAGTAACCCAGAGGAGTATTTGCTGCCCCAAGATTTGCTGCATTGTCAGGACAGGAGAAAGATCTTGCATTTCAGACAGTTATAGATATCAAAGGATGCACAGACAGGTGCAGAGGAAGCAGATGTAACGTCAGAGGCCTACCTTTCTGTTAAAATGGCCCAGAAATGCCAAAAGCTGTAGGGGGTAGGCATACACGTTGTCAAGAAATCCTTGGTTACATCTGACTGTGAATAGCAAACTGTTAGGGACTGTGGGTTCTTGTTGGGTTCAGAGGTTGGAAAGTGCCACTTCCTTGCAAAGCAGCTGCTGCTACAAAAGGTCTTTCAGGTCTCCAGTAGAGGTTCTATGCAAAGCAAGAGATATTTCAGATTGATCTTATGTGACAGCACGCCTGTGGGATGTGTGAGATGGGGGTAGGAACTGCTTCCCTGGAGTGTGCCAGTCTTGTGTATTGAAGACAAGCCACTGTGCACAATCACTAAGAGATGCAGGAATGAACCAGGACCATTCATCATATACTTGGTGAGTGCTGTAAGTGGGAAGCTAGGAGACTGTTTTTCTCTTTTCTTCAATGATAATAAATGTTGAATACCACCTACATCAGTGAGGAATGAAAGAACTCTACAACAGCATAGCTAACATTGTTATTAATAATAAGAAGTCAGGATGCTCATGTGGGCGATAGAAAGCTCATGTCCGCATTTATGGCTTAAATCAGGCAGCGGAGGGAGCCCACGTGCTCACTGATGGTTTAGACTACCACATTACTGTTAAGTGTCTTCCTTGATCCTAGACAGAAGCTTTTCCAGTTCCTTATGGTAATGCCAAGATAATCTCACCCACTTAAGAACAAAATACTCAGACAAAGAGGTTATAGCATTAAAGATGACATAAAAAGTGGAAGGAAAGCATTCAGCATCTGTCAGCCAGTCAGCATCATTCATTTGAACAGTAACCTCAGATTTTGCAAAAAGCAAGCTGTTGGGTACATAGGAAGGAGGCTGCTGGACCTCCCTTGGCTTAACTCATCAGCATGCTAGCAAGGAAGGGTTTGCTCACATCCTAGACCACTGAATACACTGACTGATGAGGATGAAAGGTGATGCTTTTTCTTTTCATGCATTTGATTTTCAGCCTCCAAATGCATGGTTTTCCATGCTAAAGAAAAACACCTTCACATCCAACTCATGGTGACTAATTTCCCAACATACTTAATATTGTATCACAGACTAGATTTTCCTGGACTAGATGTATATTTAATCTCCGTCTTTTGCAGAACTTGAATTTTTACTTTCCCTCTCTTCCTTGCAAGAATGTAGTTGTCTGTTTATGTCTTCTTCCATACCTTCTTCATAGATGTGGAGACAAAGGACCCATTTCTGTAGATAGTGCACTGTCTAGGAAATCCTTTTCTGTCAATAAATTACTCTTTCCTTCTCAAAGAACATTTCTATATCCCTTACTGACCTCTTGCTCCTGGTGTGCTTGAAATATTTACTGTTTCTCTCGCCATCCCACTGTCTCTATCATCTTTGTGATTTTTTACTTGATTTGACAAGTTTTTCTTCATTATATTCCTACCATCTTTGCACTCTATGACCAGACATTGCTGTTTTCTGTGGCCAATAGCTGAGGTCACCAGCTAAATGTCTATATTCGGTAGAATTGATATATATATGTCTATTTTTTGCTCCAGTAATATCAGACAGAGATCAGGGCTCCAAAGTATTGTGGCATCTTCAACTCCAGTCCTTACCCTGAAGGATGTAGGGGCTGAACAAATAAAGAGTGGCACCATACAACCAGTTAACTTGTCTTTTCTGGGGTGATTTTCAGTCTAACCAGGAAGAAAAGTCAGATAAGTATTTATCACTTTGATTCTTATCTAAATAAAACCATTCACTTGTGGATTGGTTGTCAGGAGGACAGTAATATAAATAGCATGATGTCACACATGCCACAGATCTGGCTTAGGAAATGTTTATTTTCATATATTTATGGAAGAGTACTATTAGACTTTGGCAGATATGGCATGCCTTAATTCTTAACTCTACTTTAAAGTACCTCAAACCAGGACAGCTGCAAAAATAAAAAGTTTTTCTTAGCCATTCTCAGGGGCAGTAAGTACAAATAGTCATAACAAGGGTGAGCCTTCAAAAGGAAGAAAATACGCATAATTTCATCAGATGTTCGAAATGAAAAATCTGACATTTTCTCACTCAGTCTGCAGTAAGTGCTGGTGCTAATTGTTTCAGTACTATTAGATTTGTTATATACAATTCATTAGCACTGCCTTTTTTCATATAATCATAAGCTTTCTGACAAGGAAATAGCTGAATGTTGTTCTTTGCAAATGGGAAAAAAAGAAGAATTTGATGAAGGTTATCACAGTGTTAAAACTAAAGAGCAAAAAAGCTCTGCTTTTAATATCAGGAAATTACATCCAATTTTGCTTGTTTTAGTGTTCCCCTCTGGAGTGCTTCAATAGGCATAACAGCCAAACATTGCCAATGCCAACAGGACTGGCAAGGTCAATACCCATATTTAGGAGGCTTTGTGGAAAATACAGGAAGGTTTGAAGGCCCTGGTAAAACTATCATCTCAAAGTCCAGCACTCACTCCTTGGTTTTGCCACCAGGATCCTGGAACAGTCCTTTGGTTCCAGTGAAATTTTTCCAGTTTGGAGGAGACAGCAAGACCAAGTTCACCCTTCCAACACACTGGACTCTCCCTGAAACTTCCTATTGTGTTTCTTATTCACACAGTTTTAGTTTAATCATTCTTATTCACACAGTGAGTTTAGTTTAATCATGAAGCAAAATAGCACGTTTACACAGCCACCCACTCAACCTTTTCCTCTGAGTCCTGGGAAACCAAGATGCCCTTAACATTCTAAAGGTAACTGGAACCTGAACTTGGGGAAAACAATAAAAATGCAGTTGGACTGATATGCTAATTAATGCAAATATAGAAAGATATTACTTTCCTGGCTATAATTTTAATGAAATACAAAATGGATTTTTATGCAGCTCTTTTCAGGTAACTGGAAAATGTTTTTTATTGTTTTCAAGTGTTGGCTTTTTACAAGGGATAAATACAAGTATTCATGAATTGTGAAAGAAAAAAATCCTGAGGAATTTTGATTGAGTGATACATTGGAAAGCAGAGGCATGACAGATAATGTTGGTAAACAATGGTCTGCATAAATAATGGAATAAATTTTAAACTCTGCGAAGCTACATGAAGGGTCATAAGTAGAACAGTTACATACAATTTAGAGAGAAGATTATTTAGGATTTAGGGAGAAAGGGGATGGATAATAATTTGAAAACACTGTTTACCTTATGATAATAACCTCAAGAAACAAAAGAACTGCCTGTCCAGCTCAGTCTAGTCTTTTTCTCTATGACATCTGAGCAATGACATCACATTAAAAGTAGTGAAGATCTGAAGTGCATCTTTCTAGTGCATATACAACTGAATGTATGAATACAATCTGCAGCAAGAAGTTATCTGTTCTCTTATACTGCAAAGGGTAAAGAAATGGAATCTGTACAATAGAAAGAGGACTGGATATCAAAAAGGATTCTTATCCTCTTTTCCTAAGGAAACTAGATTTATCTGACTATGCTGCCTGTAATTTTTTTTGTATGTGTCAGCCTGACTCATAGTTTTAGAACATATTTTTTAGTCTAAAATTTTAGATTAATTTTAACTTAATGGGCAGAACGGTAGAATTATCAAAAGTATTGTGTTCCTACTAGTACCAGGGATAGAGTATTTGAACTTTGACTGAGCATTACTCTATTACTAGACACCAAGAATGCACACCCTACAGGAAGAGTATGGATGAAAGCTAGAGGTAACCACTCTGTGCAAGTTCTTTTCTCACAATTCTTCTGGAAAGTAGGGTGGTTCTTTCCTGAATTTTGAGGCTCTGCCTCAAAATAGAAACCCAAATGGATATGTGCTTACTGACCAGCAAGAAAACCACAGACAAGAGGTTGATACCTTCTATTTACAGTATCTGATTTAGTCTTTTAGAATGCTCAGTTTTGCTTCTCCAGGAAATGCTGGGGATAAACTGATGATGGAGAAATAGAGAAAGGGGATAGTTCTATAATCTGGCTGAAAAGAGGAAGAGTAAAACTAGGATCGTGGAAACAGTGGAAATAGGATGAAAACGTAACATATATCTATTTCACGGAGACAGACCTGAAGGGTTTACAACAAAACCAATCATACTTAAAGGGGGACGAGTCAGAGCAATAAAATGGTCAACAGTGAAATTTAGGAACTTCAATTACTTCAATTGCCACAATAATTTAAAATGCTCTTATGTCTCCTCTTTGTTTCCCTATGAAGAGAGAAAGTAATAACATTGATCCTGAGATCCAGCCACAAAGACTTTTAAAAATGACAAGTTTTAAAAAAGACAACAAAAAAAGTAATTTGTGGTTTTGCTAATAGCTATCAGAAAGGGACTTCTATTGGAAAATTTCCCATGTTTTCCCTACTCCACAGTAGTGGGAATCATGTTTTGACAGGTTCAGAAATCAGAGGAACAAGCTGAGGACTACCAGACCAGATGACAGTGACAATCCAAGTGGAGCAGCATGAAAGCAAAATTCAGTGGTGCTCATTAGCAGAGGAGAAATAGTTCTAGTATTGCCATAAAAAACCTGCCTACCACAGCTCATTGGTGTGGCATATTCATATGACACTCCTCAATAGTAGGTCATTTGACTTTCAAAATTTGTCCTGGCCACAGAATGAAAAGAAGACATCCAGCATGCAAGTCATTACACCTGAGGTACGGACTAGAGCTCCAGAGGGTGGGACTTCTAGGCTTTGAAGAATAGGGTTAGATTTTCTATAGCAGTTGCACCAGAAGCAAATGACAATGCAGCTGAATTATAAATCTTTTCAAAGTCACCATCAAAAAAGGAAAAATGACTAATTCATTTTTGTAAATCAAAGTTGAGCTTCATTGCGTTTCTTACCCTCAGGAGCTCATTAGTTGCTATGGAGAGCTTCTACACAAATACAATATTGTACGTATGGGAAGTGAGCATCTAGCTGACAGAAAAGCCTAGGAGAACACAAACATACATTTCACAGGAGGTCAGAAGGAGTTGTTAATTTAGGTGAATAATGACTGCTATAAATATGTAGTGCAGCTTTAAAAAATTAAAGTGTAAGATTTATTAAAGTGTGACAGTTGCAGATAATAGATTTGGCTTGCAAGATAAGGCTGCCATTCATATAACCTTTTCTCATTTATCACAGCTGCATTAAAACAATGTATCACACAAATAACATTTAAAAAAAAATAAATGCATGAGCTTCAGTACAAGTATTAATTACTATTTTGGGTATAACACCAGAACAATTTAATTATCTATTTTTCATCACAGTATTAGTTTAGAAAAATACACCCCCCCTCCTCCCCTCAAGCATAGAAGTATCCATGGCCTTTCTTTACCTTCTTTTACTACAGTACTCTCTCTGATTTCTACCCCTATTAATGTGATCCAATATTATTATTATCACAAAGTATTTTCAGCCTTTCCTAGAAAGCAAGCGTTTCCCTGTGTGGACTACTGTATTCCCATCACCTTATGGGAAAATCTGTGGATAGTTCAGGCCTGGTACCTCAACAGAAAAATAACTTATAAATAAAGAATTTCTGAGGGTTAAGCAGATAAATCCAATAGTGACTGAGTGAGAGTTCTTTGTGGAATGTTAGTCATTTTCATAATCACTAATATGATGGACAGATGAGTGGTAAAGGTTTCACAATCAACTAGTAATGGTTACTTGTGACTGAGGAACAATTTAGTTTAAAAAGCTCAGACTAAAGATGACAGTGCTTTTCTTAACTAGAAGAATATAGCAATCACCTGGCTTTTCTGAAGATCTGCAGACAGCAGACAGATCATCTACAGCTGATAGAAATTCAGAGACAAGGTGGTATAGATGGCACATAGTTCAGAAGCAGTCCATCCATTCAAAATCAAAGTACAGAGTCACAGAATCACAGAATGATATGGGATTGAAGGGACCTCTGGAGATCATCTAGTCCAATTCCCCTACCAAAGCAGGTCCACCTAGAGTAGATTTCACACGAACATGTCCAGGCGGGTTTTGAATGTCTCCAGAGACGGAGACTCCACCTCTCTCGGCAGCCTGTTCCACTGCTCTGCCACCCTCAAAGTAAAGAAGTTCCTCCTCATGTTTAGATGGAATTTCTTATATTCAAGTTTGTGCCCATTTCTTCTTGTCCCATCCCTGGGCACAACTGAAAAAAGACCATCCCCATCTTCCTGACACCCTCCCTTTAAATATTTATAGGTATTTGGTATTTAAATTACCAAAATATTTCTTGCCTGCAAATTTTTTTTTCCAGACATAACCTGAACAACTCTGCAAAGATTATCTTTCTCCCTCAGACAGTCTGCTGGGTGATATTGTAACCAAAATATTGCCTAAACTGGAACTGTGTGACATCGTCATTTTTCACACTAGGCATATTCTGTCTATTTTCAAATTTCTGCAAACAGTGCTTTGCATATTCTCAGTTTTTCTTTGCAATTCTAATCCAGCAAATCTGACTTTCTGAGTAAAGCCCGAGCTCATAGCTGGAGATGGCCCCATATTTTCTATGCATCCATTCACAGAAACAGTTGCTGCTGAATCACAGCTTCACCATTTAGTTTACCAAGCAGCCTCTTGCACGCTAATACTCTAAGGGTCTCACCTACTTTATGTGGTGAAACAGTTAACAAGTGAGGGTAACAGTGACAAAGGGTGGCTGTAAAAATAGCTGCACTTGCTAGACAAAAGGTCTCTTTAGCCCCTTATTTCAACATTAAGGAGGAATGAATGCTTAGAAAGAACATAAAAGTAAGTATAAACTGACCCTTCTCCAACCATCAGGACCCTGAGGTGATGATATTTGCAGAGGACTCAAAGTAATGGGAATTAGTCAAGAGTAGAGACAAGTTTAAAGAATTTCAGAAGGAACTTGGGAAAAGGGGTGACAAGGGAGTGTGATGACAAATGAAATTCTGCTGTTCTCAAATGCCAGGTGATGAGAACTGAGGGGGATCACTTGACACTTGAATCACGTAGATGTGCTTCTGTATTATGCACTAGGTATAACTGTTTAAGTAAGGGACATGGACAACATAATGGAAAATCTGGTAGAAACTCAAAAGGTTTACCCTATCAAAAAGGAAAGTCAAGTGGCAGTGTGTGGGTAAATGGAAAAATACACCCAAATATACTGAGCTCTCTTCAGACATCTCTTTAATTTAAATAGCAACCATATAATTCTTTCTGCCTTTGGCCACATACTGGCTATGGTGTGATAGAGAGTATTATGAAGGTGTCCTCTTTCATAAAGATCTTTTCCAGGTTTTCTTCCACCCCTTTGTGAAATTTCTGCTATTTCCCACAGATAGGCAGATAGATTTGTGGAAACAATTCTGTTAAATTTCATTTAACAGAATAAATTTAATTTAACAGAATAATATAAATTGGATCTAGTGAATATGAATTGGTAAAATCATCTGTCTTTTAAGTTTATTTGGATTTCTGAAACCTATCCTTTCCTCATATTTCTATGCTTGTTTCAAGTACTTTCTACAGCAGTAGCACAAACTTCAAATTTGTATTGTATTGTATTCTGTAATGAAATCCACTAAAGTTACAATGATGCCTATACACCCAAGGGGGTCCTGGAAGCCCAGTAGACAAGGAATCAGTTTTGACTATTTAGGAAAAGAAGTCAGAAAAAAAAACATAAAAAAAGTTCTATAGCACTTTAAAATTGTTCAGATACCATATATTTTCAAAAGACGAGTAGAAGAAAAGAGGACGGCTGAAATTAATCTGGAATGAAGGGGAATCTTTTCCTGATACACCTGCCAAAATAATGTAACTGATGAGTACTGATAAATATTACTTTAAAATAAACAGATGAAATGACACTGAATGTCCTCTTTTGTTGACCTCTACTCTACATCACTTGTCTACAAATATGATTTGCACTGTGGACAGCACTTTGCATCACAAGAGCACTTGCAGTGATATTAAAGAAGTTATTTTCCAGAAAACCCTGTAATCTCCCAAATTACCACTCATGATTGTGGGAATGGCAATAGAATTATTTCTTTGGAACTCTGGTGTTTGTATCTTCCTACTTTTTAGGTGTGGGAAGGAGGTAGAGGAAGCATTTTGAACTAGAGTATCAAAACAGAAGGCAAAATACATCACATATCAAAAACTCAGGATAAAACAACAGAATGAGGAATGCACAGTCAGGGTGCTCTGCACTCCAGGTCCTTGTCAGATCTGTCTACATATCTTCTTAACTTTTACTGGTGCAATACATATCAATGCTGGAAATGATTATTTAGATAGCACCACAAGGAATTCCAGTTACTTGAACAGCATGTCATTCGTCATTGTGACTACTTGCTTGAAACTTCTGACATTTACATCATTCCCCTTTCTGGGGAATGTTTTTTAGAAATATTTTTTCTGTCTCTAGCACCTCATTAACCTGATTAGGGATTCTCATACCTCTGCTCTTGCTGCAAAACTGAATTCACAAATGCTGTGGTGCCTCACACAGGAGATGATTAGAGATTCTCTTTGAGTTTGCCTACCCCAAACTGCCTAATATAACTGAAAAGAAGGATAAAAATAGGATTTCATGTCCTCAAAAATGAATTAAGAAGAATGTGAATATCTGCAGTGATGATCAGGGCATTGGTTAGTTCCAGACAGTTTGTGTTTGCCAGCACAATGGAAATACTTCAGGTTCTCTAGGATGCATATAGGTACAAAGACACAAAAGTTGCCTTGCATCAGAGCAAATATTTGCATGTGTAAAAGGTAGAAAAAGAAAGTAGTAAATTGTAACCTTAATAACAACACAACAGGGTCTGTACAAGAAAATTTATCAGTTCATTAAAGAATAATACAAAAGCAAAACATCAGATCTTTGATTTCTGTCAAGCTATATAGCTATAAAACTGAAAAGCATAACAAAGCTAGGTCATGTTTTAATTTCTTGAAACTGACAGATACTGTTCATTTTGGAGGCATAGTCATTTTGTCTTTAGTTCTCTGACCCTCTTGAGGATACTTTCAGAACGACTTTTCCCTACTGCAGTTTTCCATGGTTGCAGTGTTTCCACGGCCACTGAAGGGAGCGGGTGATTTCAAATGAAGAAAAGCCAGGACAGTTCCCAATGTGGTTCACACCAGCACTCCCCAAAGCTGCACCTGCAATTGGTGAAACAGTACAAGTTCTGGTACAATCAGTTGCACCTGCAACTGGTGCAACCTGGTGTACAGTGTGGGAGCCAGGGAGTGTTACCAAAACTGGTGATACCACAGAAACAATTGCCCGCTGGCTGAAGTTCATCACTCTTCCACTTCCTGTGGGTGAGTATTTGTCATTCACGTCCTGTATTCCTACTGCTCGGCACAGGGCTCTCATGCCATGATTTCAGGGCTGCTTGCCTTTTGTTTATTCCGCTCAGGAAATGAAGGTAAAGATTTTTCCTTTCCTCTCTCACTTCTAAAACTGATTAGCTCAAAAAAAATGATATAAAGCGTATTGTTAGGCTCCCTTACTATGTATTCAAGTATTCAAGATACAAAGTTTTTCATTCAGAGTGTGCCATCCATGGCCTTGGGGTAATCAGAAAGTAAACATGGTGTCACTGGCTCTTTGACACGTTTTCTCTGAATGTACTATAGATTTCACACTTGGGTACCTTATCTCCAGTGGTGCTGTTTGTGCCTGAATGGGCTTCTATTCAGGCTTTTTTCGGTGACCAGTGCCAGATACCATGAGCTCTGTTCTATTCAATATCCCATGTGGATTTTGTACCACATTACTGACCTTTTATGATATTCTATTACAACAATCTTTTTTTTTCCTAGTAAAAAAACCCACCACATGGAGCTATTTCATCTCCATAATCCCAATGCCTTTTGTATAGCTGGTGATGCTCAGGCTTGTTAGCTTCAGTATAGGAAAACTCTCTCAAGCTGCTGTGAAGTTGGGTCATTTTACATTTATTGCTCAGACTTGTCAAATTTTATATCAGTAATAGGTAGCACTTAAATCACATTTACTTCAAACTCTCCTTCCTGCCGCTTCTTGCTTTCAGTGTTTATCAGTACTCTTGAAAGCACATCCAATATAAGAAGCTCTTTACTGGGACAGTATTTCAGTTAATGAGAATTTTTTCAATTTTGTGATCATTTTCTGAAGTCTAGGTACTGCAATGATTTTTTGTAATATGGCTTCTGAAGTTTCACAGCCTTCATCTTTTCTGACCTATTTCTCTCTATAAACATATTTATGCAACTGCTCACAAACAAGAACAGTCACTGGTGTCTGCTTTCCAGGCTGAGAATTGCACTTTTGTGTTAGAGCTTGTGATCCAGAAGAATGCAAAGCCATGCAGAAGGGCAGAATATGTTGGTTACAGGCTGAATTCAGGTTTTTTTGGCTCCATACAAGTGGGAAGGGGCAACTGCCCCTGTCTCCAGCGGGCTGTTTCACCTTCTAGCTGGTTGTTAGAGACTTTTTCTATTTCCTACTTTACCTAGTATCCCTGTCCTTTCTGGATGACTTTTGGCAAGGCCTAGCCTTTTCAAGGTTTCAGATTTTCAAGGTGGAGTGTCTTGCTCAGTTTGACTCCATATCAAGCTGCTGCATTTTGTGATTACAAAAAAGGAAACTGGTGTAGTTTTAGTGAAAGCCTTGATGCTCAAGCCCCCATAGTCATTCTTGTAGTCTATTTTATTCGCATCCCCTCAGTTACTGAGGTTCGGTTTAGTCTTGTTGCCTGATCACAGAATCACAGAATTGTCATGGTTGGAAAGGACCTCTGAAATCCTGAGTTCAGCTATATACACACACAAAAAAAAGCCCTACAGTTTTGGCCACTGGAGCATGCCCTGAATTGCCACATCTACACATTTTTTAAATATCTCCAGGGATGGTGACTCTACCACCTCCCTGGGCAGGCTGTTCCAGTGACAGACCACCCTCTCAGTAAAGTAATTCTTCCTTATATCTAATATAAACCTCCCTGCTGCAACTTCAGACCATTTCCTCTTGTCCTGTCGTTATTCACTTGGGAGAAGAGGCCAACACCCAACTCTCTACAACCTCCTTTCAGGTAGTTGTAGGGGGCAATGAGGTCTCCCCTGAGTCTTCTCTTCCCCAAACTAAACATGCTCAGTTTCCTCAGCCTCTCCTCATAGGACTTGTCCTCTAGACCCCTCACCAATTTGGTGTCTCTCCTCTGGACACGCTCCAGCACTTTAATGTCTTTTTTGTAGTGAGGGGCTCAGAACTGTACACACTACTCCAAGTGAGGCCTCGCCAGTGCTGAGTACAGGGGCATGATGACTTACTTCCCTACTCCTGCTGGCCACACTATTCCTGATACAGCCTAGGTGCTGTTGGCCTTCTTGTCCACCTGGGCACACTTCTGGCTCAAGTGATCATGAGATTAATGAGATTCCCTTTTGTTCCTTCCAGAAGACTGGCAGAGATTGCTTCAGGAAAGGCTTATCTGGAAGCTGGACCTGAAGGCTATGAGTAGTCCATGGCTAACTTAGCTGTTAATTGCATAAACTTGGTGACTGGAATTACTGTGAAAAGCAGAGATATTCAGGCTCAGCCTTTACCCTTGTATAGGACAGTGAGCAAGCTTATGAATGTCCTTGAAGGGCAGGAGGGAAGAGTGTGTGGGGACCGGCCAGGTCTGGGATGGTATCCTCCATGCTGCCTGGCCTGTCAATTGCTCAAGGCGTGAGAAAATTAGAAACTCCCCCTGGGCCTCCGCCCTATTCCCAACAGCCCTTGGGCAGCCCAGCAAAGAGCAACTCGAGTCTTTCCAACAACTACCCAGCTCCCTGATCCCACTCCCACAGAGCATAGCCCATAATCGGTTCATAAGCCACAATTTTGTGTGCACCAGATTACAGCCCACAGTGCCTATATGTGATAATTAGAAGCTGATACTGCAGCTAATACTTGTTAATTCATAAGGGAACTAAAAAAGCTAATGTTAATATATATTAACTGTCACCTTCATATCTCACATTACCTTGACAGGGATTGCACCTGTAACTCCTGTGGTGCCACGTTCCACTTGGATGTTGTGCATGATTTGGAGAACTGAGGACCATACAGAGAGCAGCAAACATGGTTTGTTTGCAGAATGCATTGGGATACACCAGACAGACTGACACTAAGAAATGTGTAAGATTTCAAATGTCAGGTAGTAAGATGCTTTGGTGCTTCTCAGCAGGTATTTTTAAAGACTGCTTAACGCAATTTCAGAGCATGGATCTGGGGAGATATTTCTTCACATGGTAAATTGATTTGCTTATCAAATTATATCAAACTGTACATTTAACACCTCTTACTTTTCTCTGGTTAATTGACTTGAACCATAGATTTATTTTACTTCTGCTCAAGAATTACAAAATGCCTGTACTGTATCAGACTAGAAAAAAACTTTTTAAATCCAAGAAATGTTAAAAACAGGTTTGCAAGTAGCCTTATGCAGACGATGGTAAGCCAAACCACCTGTTTTAGTCATAAGAATAAAATTGTTCCCCCTTCCCTAAGTTCAATGGCAGTGAAAATAAAGCCTTCATTAGAAGAAAACTTGTAGTTCACACTACATTGGGCACATTCAGAATAAATTTCATTTGCACAGCTACTTTATGTTGGCACAAATCAGTATGAAACCTGTCCATTCTATTAATAATCTAAAGAAATGCAGATATGTTCAGAGCAATTTAGACTTAAAATTTTCTTGCAGCAGCAGAGCCTCTATGAGTCAGCCAGATATTCCCAAGTGAATTATTCAGAAAAGGATTTTCAGGTTAATTCTGTGAAATTAGTTTTTCATATCTTGTATGAAACAAAGAAGGTGAGCTGGTAAAGAAAAAAAGAAACCATCCAAAATTTCTATTCTTGGTACATATAGGAAATCAAGTCTGTCTCTTCAATTCAAAACTTACAGATGGGTGAGATAATATTATGGGTTATTAATATGCCTCAGCATGCTAGGAACCACAGCAAAATTTTTAAATGTCGGTGATCCCAGAACAACACAATGCAACACAACCCCTGTGACTGGAATGCCCAGTAAAAGGTAACTTAGTCCGTCAACAACACCAGTCATAGTATATGTAAAGGTACCTAATTCCTCTGTGCTACCCAAACAGATTTAAGAGCAGAGAGTCAGTTTGATGTCAGGACTTTTTTCATCCATATTTTGAAGGCATTTTATGTGTAATCTCAAGTGCAGAGATTGTGGATTAAAAATCCACAGTGATCAATGGATTAACTTGAGATATAAAGTAACCATTTGGCTTTCACAAAGGGGCAAATTCACTAATTTGCCTTGAAAAAGGGTTGACTATTTCAGAATCTTGCATCTTTGACAAATTTCCTACTTCTTCAAAGTAGTGTCCTTGATGCAGAAAATGCCTTTTTTTTCCCCCCAAGGCAAATTGCAGGCATTACCTGATGTAAAATATGCAGAGAATTATGTATGTTTGCAATAATAAAATGTTTAATTGTTTCTACCACACATTTTACAATAAATCTAGCATTAGAACTCACTGAGAACAAATTGCCATTAATATGTCAAGTAAACAAATCATTGTATTAAAATACAGTAGTTTGAAAAAAAAAAAAAGCTGAAGTCCTCTAAAAAATGGGAAGAGTGAAATTAACAGAGCAGAAAAGAATTTAGGAAACATTAACTGGCAGGTTTGTGGAGGATAGGATAAAGTGGCAGAGATCTGCTCTGTGAAAGCCCAGGTTCCTGTGATAACACTAAAACAATATCCATGAGAAGGTTGTCACTTTGCACAGGCACCAGGATGCCATAAAATAAAGGGAAAATGCTGGAGAGGTTGCCAGGAGCAGCAGAGATGTGCTTGGTCATGGTGCATAGCAGGAGAACAGCCAGTTCTGGAGATGGGATGACTGAAACACTGAAACCTCGTGAGTTTCTGTTTTACAAGAGACAGGAGATTTTCACACAATTTGTAGTCCAAGTATGTATTTTTTGTATAATTAAATCAGAGGGTCTATTATCACCTCTGCGTTTTCTTTCATGGTATTCTTACATACAGTACAAACTTTCTGAGCTTGTCTGCAAAGCTTCCACTCAATGCACATTTAAATACTCCCTGCAGCCCTAATTCCTTTTGGTTCCCAAAATCAAATTGCCTTTTACCCAAACCTAAATCCTCATTCTTTTCCTTTGGCTTCCTTTAATATTTGACTGACTTTGATGTAAGGACATCTTGAGGGCAAAAACCTGCACTGTAATGGCATGCACATGTAATGGCATGGATTTTTCTATGGGAACAGTAAAAATGTCAGAGAGCATTTCCATGGAAATCAAGTATAGGAGGAGTACCCCAATAACTCAGGGAGGGTAAGCCTGAAGCCTGATCCCCAGAAGAGTCCCTTTGCCTCCACAGAAGATAAAGTTTCCAAGGCTAAGGTCCTGTGGGTTTCTAAGCTGGATCCTGCCATGGACAAAGATAAGTGGGAACTGTCCTAAACCTGAGTGAGGTTGTATCACCCTAGAGTGGGTCTGCTCCTGAAGATCAAATGCAATTCAAAATTCATGTATCTTTCAAAGGTGATTATGTCTGAATAAAAGCTGTTTATCTCAGAGCAAAAGGATTCAATAAATACCCAACTGAATTAGCACCTGCTCATTCCTACATCTGTTTCACCACATAGTGCTGTGCTACTTGTGTGGTTTTAGTTAACAACATGTGCAGTTTAGGCTTTACTCTGGGGCCAGTGAAAATCACTATGGTTTAATGAATTGTGCTGATTTGCACCTGCTGGTCCCAAGGACATGGTGCTGCAGAGTTCTCGTAGCAGTTTTGCAACTAGCTGAGATCAGGTGCAAGGCAAAAAGTCCTACTTCAAAATATCTTCGGTTTTACTTCACCCATTTCCTTATCTTACAGCTCGATGATAGAAATTTAAGATGGACTTTAAGATTGATCCAGTGGAAACAGTGCTAAGACAGCACTGAGGATACCTATGCATTTATTCACTGGAAGGCCATGATCTTATATATGGTGTCTTGACAACAGCCCAGGCATATGATGCTTACTCACAACTAGGATTTGCTGCTGATCTTAATTGCCTACAAACAGTAGGAGCACAGCATAAAATGGCAAATGGAAGAAACATGAAAGGAAAGACATTTTTGCCCCCTCACAAATAGAGAAATAATTTTAATTCCCTAGGCCAGGTCCCTTCCCACACAAGCCCTTCAGATCAATAGCAAAACAGGAATAGGATGATACCTATTTTGCTAATTGCTAAAATGTTAGGAAGAAGAAAATCTGTTCTTCTTCCTGATTCTGTCTCCTGAGACATGCACAGTATCAAAACATTAATAGCTGATTATGCTATTATTACACTATCTCTTTAATAAATAGTCTGTTACAAATCAATATCTAAAATGAATACAGCTGTAGGAAGGCACACATAAATGCTCAGTACAAAGCGACATTTGTTGCCTTCCCAACAAATGGGCTTTATTCTTTTACAGGTATCCCTTAATTATTGCCCTAAGCACTGACAGCTTATTGATTATGTGGTCTCCATAACGCTGCTTTAATAGTGTCTAAAGGCTAGTGTCTAAAGTCTAGCATCTCAACCTCTTAGACATTTCTGGCAGTCTCAACTTAGCTCTTTGTCAGCATTCTCTGAATAAGTATCCCCTACTTTGCCTATTATCTGTCACAAAAGCTACAGAAAAATACTATCTCTTCCTTCCATGAAAGGAGACACTGCCACACTTTCTCTTACCAAAAGGTATCAGGAACCTTTTGATTAACATCAGAGGGAGCAAGGTCAGCCCCAGGATCTCACAGTGTCCGTTCTTTTGCTTGCTAAGTTATAGTTACCTTGCATTGTTTAGCTATGTATGAATCATTTTCATTAGTCATTTTCATTCATGACAAGAATGAATTCATTAGTTTCTGATGCTGATTTAGATTCATAACTGTTACTTATAATTAATTGCTAATGAAGGCTATTAACACGTAGCTGGCATTCTTCCCTTCTCTGTTAAATGCTAAGAAATGCTAGCACAGGAAAAGAAACTTGTCTTAGACAGGAATTGACTCTTTTTAAACAAATAAGCCTAAGCAGTGCTATTAGCCTTCCAGAACATGACATCTTGTCTACTACAAGCGCTGAGCACTGCCTTGTAGAAAGTAAAATTGAGGCTACAAAGAAAGCTTTTTTTTGTTTTTCATGGCTGTTTGCAAATACAGTCTCATCCATCCTTCCCCTTAATCTTCCTCCCATACAGACATCCATGAGCCACAGAGAAGTATCTCTAGTGGGTTCATGCAGCACTAGGGACAGGTAGTGAAGCATCAAGCTGAATTTTGCTCTCTGCTGCTTTAAAGACAATGCCTTCCACTGATGTTGGAGGAGCTATTCCGTATTTGAACTCGTGTAGCTAGCAACTGAAGTCCAGGTTTCTCATTTCCCTCAGACACCAGGCTAACTGCAAAGAGCAGTTGCAGATAGGCACTCTGGGCTTGAAAGCAACATAATGTCCAGCCAAAAGAGAACTTTATGCCCCATATCAACCTTTTTGAAGCCAATTCTCCCCCATATAATTTATTGGTTAAACAGATGAGACAGAAAGCAAATGGCATAAATGGATGTATTTCAGCTTGAGCATGGTTGTTCCATTTTTCTTTCACCTTTACATTTTCTTGGTCACTCTCAGGGAGAAACAGAGAGGCACTTTGCCATTATCCCTGAAACATAATGTTCTCTTCTTCCAGCCTTATAACAAGAATTTATCTCTAGACCTTATCAGGTAACCGCCTCATTGGACCTGCTCTTTCCCTGATTTTGGAAGACTAGACAGCACACAGAGGTGTCATTAGACAGTCATGTGAAAAAAAAAAGAAAAAAGAGGCAATGAGCAGGTACCTATTCTCTCAATTGCTTGAGTACAAGATGGGAACTAGTCGCACAAACGGGAGCTTGTGGATCCTGCAGCAATGCTCACCGTGTCCTCTCAAACTTGCTAGGATTCCTCAGCAAGATGAAGTTTCAAGAGAGAAAGCCAAGATACCAAATATTTTTTCCCCAGAAAACAGGGCTGCTTCTTCCGGTGATTTTTCCACTTTTTCTGTAGGGCCACTTTCAAAAGGGGTTCAGGAAGAGGCACATGCTAAGGATTCTAGTGGAGGACTGGGAATAGAACAGGCACAGAAGGTTGAAAAGCCAGTATAGTGTGAGGGAACCTTGGGCAAATGCTGTGAATTTGACATCTTGTGGTTTTGGTTTGTAGAGAAGCATTTCTTAATTATTCATGTACTTCACAAACTTAAGAATAACTGGAATAATCTATTAAATCTATTAATTCTAATATTTTATAACAAGTCCTTTCAAATAAGGCAACCAAGGAATTTATGTAATAAATACTATGTGATGGCTAGCATCAGATACTGACTAATGCTTTAAACTGAGATATCAACATGCCTAAAAACAATCAGGGAAATCTTAAGGCAAAAAAATCACTACAGTTAAAGCAATGGTTAAAGCCTTTACCATTTAAAACCATTTCTTACATTTTCTTATTTCTGCAAATGGTAGTTTCCCAACCAGTTTCCCTAATCACAATGTTTATTTATTATGGCATATATGTACTTGACATTTGCATTTTTATATTACACTTTCCTAGCTCTTCTAATTATAAGTGCACTCTTGCACTCAGATCTTTAATTTCTGCTTAGCTCAAGTGTGTATGGAACCTCAACAATCCTAGTCTCAATGTACAGGGATCCAGGACTGAGCATGCCCAGCAGGTCCTGGGAGGTGATTCTGCCCTTCTTCTCTGCACTCATGAGACCCCACCTGGAGTACTGGGTTCCAGCTTTGGAGTCCTCAAAGCAGGAAGGACATGAATGCTGGAAAGGGTCCAGCGGAGGGCCACGAAGATGATCAGAGAGATGGAGCACCTCCCTTATGAGGACAGGCTGAGAGAGCTGGGGTTGTTCAGCCTGGAGAAGAGAAGGCTCTGGGAAGACCTTATAACAGCCTTTCAATATCTGAAGGGAGCCTACAGGAAAGCCGGAGGGACTCTGTCAGGAAGTGTAGTGACAGGACAAAGGGCAACAGTTTTTAAATTGGAAAAGGGGAGATTTAGATTAGATACTAGAAAGAAATTCTTTACAGTGAGGGTGGCGAGGTACTGGAACAGGTTGCCCGGGGAAGTTGTGAATGCCCCATCCCTGGAAGTGTTCAAGGCCAGGCTGGATGGGACTTTGAGCATTGGTCTAGTGGGAGGTGTCCCTCCCCATGGCAGGGGGGTTGGAACTCAATGATCTTTAAGGTCCCTTCCAACCCAACCCATTCTATGATTCTATGATTCTATGTATTTCTTGATGCTTTTCTCAAACTTCCTATTCCTAAAGATTCACTGATACAGCCACTGATAATAGCCAGATTCTGAGTGTGGTGTGTAGCTGCTGTTACTCACTTTTTCTCCCCCAGTACCCCAGATTTCATTGTTTGCCACCATGCCTGGACTGTTCTGTTTGAAATCATCAACTCAACCATTAATTAAAAGGTTAAAATAGAAAGGCAAGTGAAACAGAAGGAAATCCAGTACTGAGTGATGTATGGGGTGTGTATTCCCAGTAAACGTAAAAGACACTTGGCTGCAGGTAATGCACTCTGTTGATGAAGATCAGTGATGTGAAATTGAATACTATTATCTGTTACTGACAGCTCATCTTGGATGTATGGATAGATTGCAAAGATCATTAGGTCAAGAGAAGGTCTGTAGCCTGCACCTGGAGCCTGATACAATGTCTTTTTTTTTTCTTTTTTTCAATATTCCAAGGGGACATGTTATATGAAAGCTGTTTTGGCTGTCAGTGAGTAAGCAAGAATCACTTATGGAGAGCAAATTGTGCAAACAGAGACCATAGTAAAGAACTGCATGTCCAATATTCACTGCTCTGTGCTCTGCTTTGGCATGCCTTTTTCCATCATTAGCTGTGGAAGGTCAGATGACAGGGCAGGAAGTCCTAAATTTTGGTCTTATAGATATTTATGTGATCTATAAATTACATTCTCCATGAGTGCTGGAAGATATGGGGTTAGACCTTTACTAGCAACATGACCATGAATCAAAATTCAGTGGATGTCACTGGAAAAGTTTGCACTGATTTCAACAAACTTTAGATGAAACACCATACAAACTTAAGAAGTATAGACGTTTAGTGGGGTCTGAACACAATTTTACAATGTCTCAGCACTGGGCAATTTATCCCTCTAGGCTATTTCACTATTTGAAAGTACTGCTAAAAGAACAACAGGTTTTCCTCCTTATCTGCTGCATTCTTATTATGGGGTAGTAACACACACTCATTGTCAAAAGAAAAATGTGTTTTGGCAACAGCAAGAGTGACAAAACATAAATTAGAGAAGCAGAAGATAATCAAACCAATGAATATTTCTTCATAGCAATTTTACATGAAGAAACATCAGTATTGCTTGGGATTCATGGTTTATAATTAAACATAGCATTAATATTCAGTATAGTTTAAAAAAATATGCATTCAGAAGATGTTACAGTAAGAGAAAGCACCAAATCTCATAATATATGTGACAATTCTGCTGTATTTCAAATATATAAAGTAAAAATGAAGGCAACTTATTCATGGAGTGCACTCCATTCACCCATGAACCAAAATTGCCTCTAGTTTTACAAATATCTAGTTAACTATAACACTAATTGATTCAATGTGATCCATGATTAAAGGGCATCCTTGTAAATGTGGTTTCTAGTTAACATTCTTCCCAGCTGTTTTCTTGACAGATTCTACTTTTTAAATGATTAAAATCTAAATTATTTAAGTTCTTTCTGATTTCAATTATAATCAGTATTTGTATTTTTCTCTATACATCTTTTTTTTCTTTCTTTTTTTTTTTTTTGTTTTTTGTTTGGCTTTTTTAATACTGGAAGTCAGTTCTAAAGGTAATTTCCCCCTGAAAACTTCAATGCCAAAGCCAGGTGAAATTGGTCTTCTCTCACAGGAGAGGTATTCTCATTCCACATTCTAATTTGCAGTAGCTTATAACTTTCTCTCATCTAAATTACCTTTGTGCTGACAGTTTTAATATTTGTGGGTTTTGCTCATGGGTAATTTGGGGACATGTTTGAAAGAAATCTGCTTAGCCATTTCAGTTATCCACATATGATTGTAACATATTTTATTCTACTTATTTTTTGGATGCTAGCACACACGTGTGCTTGCACCTGTACACATCTATACACTCTGATGGATGCACACGTGTCCAGATACAAGTATACACCAACTCTCAGTGAAATGCTTTGTGCTGAAATACTCAAACATGTCATTATGGATGAAATCTCCAGATGGGCTAAATCATGGTATTTAACTGCTGTTAATGGAGCTATTTTGGTGCTCTCTTATTGAGACATAGCCCTATGTTTTCTTCAGTAAGGAACACATGTTTTCCTGGGTATGAGAAAAAACAGAATTTAGGAAGATGTGAAAATAGCATGTTGCAAATGTTCTGGTCAATGTTTTTCAACAGTGACTTAAATATACACCCTCATATTTTGTTCTGTTTTCCATGCTCTGGAAAGGAATACAGCAATCTCAAAATCTGCTTCCAGGAGGTGAGGATTTACAAAGGCCCTGAACAGGTAAAGCAGTGATTGAGGCAATGACCATGTTGTTCAACCAGCAGCTGATAACCCACCAGTTTGCTCTATGACTGAAGTTGATCTACCAGAAAGTAGCATTTAATAATAAATCATTATATGACATACACATACATTGCTTTCAAAGAAGGAAATGTACAAAACTGGGGAGAAAAGGGGTAATAGTCAAAGTGTAACCCACTTTCTGTTCATAAATGCAAATGATTGTGGCCATACCTCACAAGATGGCCCATAGAGTTTTTTCCAAAACTGTAGTTATTCTTTGGGTGGTTTTGTGGTTTGTTTTGGTTTGTGTTGGGTTTTTTTGAGGAAGTTGGATGGTCTTTTGTGAATGATAGACTATAGTACACACCTTAACTACTCTCACTATCACTGGAGCAGATCAGAGTTCTTAGTCTGATGACTTTGAAGAGTATCAAGGGGATGGAGGAGGAGTGAGATGAGGAGGGAGATAAGGAATTTGCAGTCACTTTCCCCAAACTATTCTGAAGCATGCTATTCTTTACCATATGTAAAAAGTCAAATTCCTTATGTGATTAAAGTGCTCCACCATCCACTGTCATGGGATGCTTGACTGCTTTCAAAGAATGCTGCTCTATGGCCATCTTTTTCCCCCAAAGAACCTAGAAAGCCTAGAAAATGAATTTGTCATGGCTCATAAGAACAACTGATTACTGAAACAGAACAGATGTCTCTGGGTATGATGGGAAAATGTAACAATATCTTTCCAGTCACAGCAGAAGTGGAACTGGTACATCTAAGACAAAACATTGAATGAAATATCTTTTGAAAAAGAATTAATATATTTTAAAAAGTGGAGGTTTTTCTTCTTTTTGTCTTCTGGGGACAGGAGCTCTAGAAAACACCTGGTGGGCAATCAAGTGAAGTTGAGATCTCAGAATAATGCAGTAAGCAAAGGTGATTTAGACTGAAGACTGTTTAAACTGAGGAATGTGAAGTGGAAGCAGAGAGGTTTTATTACTACTGTTTTGGACTCTAGTGGGGAAATGGCTGCTGTATATTGTGGGTGGTTGTAATACTTGCAGTCAAAGACAAAATCAGTAGTAGTTTGAGAAGGGGGCCTGCATAATTAAATGATTGGAAAATGTCCCGTAGCATGAAACATGAGAGGAGCAAAACCTATTTCATTTCTCAAAAAGAAGCTTAAAGGAGGCTTGATTACAATCTAAGAGAAGGTGGAGTAAGAGGAAACAATGGCTAGAAGCTGAAGTTCAACAAACTCAGAACTCAAGCAGGGTGCACATTTGAAGTTGTGATGACGATCAGTCTTTAGGACAACTGAAAAATTGTTGACAGAGAATTTAAAATCAAGGCTGATTCTTTTTTCTTTTTTTACCTAGAAGATAGTTTCAGGCTAAACCAGAAAAGGGTCCAGATAAACTCCTTGACCTATTCTGTGTTCAAGATCAAGCTTAATGTTGCAACTGTCTGACACATTAATACTCTCTTCTACCCCATCAATCCTCCTGCTTAACCTTCTGGTTTTAAATTGAACCTGTGGCTGATATCTTGCTTCTGTAGTCCTCAACATATTTCTGATGTTGCTACTAGCCTGCTGGGAAGGTCTCTTTCTCTCTCAGGTACATTCTCCAGTTCTCCTAATTTCAAAATGTCTTTACTCTTGTTCTGAAGTAGAAATTCCCTGTGTCTGGTGCAATAGTTCTTTCCAGATGCTTGTGTGGTTTTATACATGCACCACCAGCCTGCATACTCCCCCAGCCCTCAGAGGCAACATTATTCCAGCAGGTCACTTTGAATTCTCTGATTCCACTGGAGACCTTTCTGTTTCAGCAACCTCACAGTGGAATAATGGTTGATACAAAAACGAAAGCACTGCATTCACTTCTATTTGAAAACTTTTTTTGAAGAGACAATAAATATCAAAAAAATGCGTCACTACAGAAGTACAGTCACACTTTCCTAAACACAAGCAGGGGAATCCTTAAAGCAAGGAAGAGCTCTAAACAACGTTGGTGTAGGTGAACATAGAATATATGTGACCCACCGCTGTGTTTTCAAAGTAGCTCCATCCCTAAAGTGCTTAAATGCCCTCCACTTCAAATGAAAAAGTGAAAAACTGCACAAGATGGTCCAGCCTCTCAGTGAGACTCCATAGGAGTCCACACAGGGCTCCATACTTAAACACATCTGGCAGATTCCTCCCTTCTGTAACTTTAGGCACTCATATATCCTAAATATTGTATATAGTCAGGAGTGGGAGAGGAAAGATGATCTTGTTGAATGGCTAAGGCATGGTGGGTCTTATATGCCTTAAATGAAGGCATCGTACAATAACTTTTATTTAAGATGATACAACGGAATCTGATCACAGACCCATTTATTACTGTTCCTTATTGCTGTTCTCTTAATCTTTTTCCTTCCTCCTTTTTTTTCCTTTTCATTCTATCCCTTTATTTATATATCCCTACATGGTCCACATTTGCATTCTGTGTCATGCAAGAAGATACCTCTCACAATAAAAACATTTTATTTTCATGTTTGGTCACAATCCCACAACTTTATCTGCCCTGGTTGCCAGCCGGGCTGGGATGAATACATAGGAAACAAGTGTGACAGAGACATCTGTCTCTGCTGCATATCCACTTTGGACTGCCTGATCACTGGACCAACCCCAGAGACACACTGCTGCAAGTGAGAGGGAAACCCAACTGTGAACACAAGGAGAAGAAAACGTAATGTAGAAATTGAGTGCTGTTTCTACCCATCCTCTTTCAGTCATAAAGCTGCATTAGCAGAGGCTTTGCGCTTAAAGATCATTAATCATGGACTGAACTCCAAAAAAATTATAGTAAGGGTAAATCTGATCTGTCACTGAATTCTTTGTACATTCTACCATATAAACCAACCCTGAGAGCACATTCAGCTTATTTGAAGTCCCATATGAGTTTTTAAGAAAATCTGCATTGATAGTGTCTCTACATACATTTGGCAGTCCTACAGTCTTTGTGGTTGGATAAATTCTTCTTTGGTTTAAAAAATAAAAAAGGTTACTGCTTTGGAAAATTGCAGAGATTTAGATAATTCCAGATTAGTATTGTTATAAAGGTTTCCATCAGATGGGATACTGCTGGTGCCTTCTCCCCTACCACCAGCAACTTAACAGGAGGATCTTTAGCAAGGTTGCTATACTATAAACCTGAAAAGTAAGGCAAGGGCACTTGTCATAACTGGTTGACAGCAGCAGTAGGAAACATAAATCATCATCAGCTGAATGCTGTATGTATGTGATAATAGGTATGCCACAAAATTGCTGTGTATGTTATTACGATGGAGCTAAAAACCTGATAGTGCAGCTTTGATACATATCCTTATGCTCTGAAAAGAACAAGTCTGTTCTGTGTTTAAATTCTGCTTGAAGGAGTAAATTTTATTAAAGTTGACTTAAAATCTGGAAGGTGCGTGAATATGCAGCTAGTCTGGAGGCTTTTTTTTTTTCCTTCTGGTGTTTCAACTGGAAATCTAATTCTGAATCTCTGGCAAGATGCCATCTGTGGCTATCTCACGCTTTTTTATTGTCAATCCTAAGACTTTAATTGATATTTATCTTGAGTCATGTGGGTGAGCTCAGTCAGGCCTTGAAGCTTCACTGGTCTGCCACACTTCTCTTCTTGATGGATTTCAACAAAGTCTTCCCCAGCTTTTTTGCTGCAAGATCTGTTTGTTCTTTATGAAATCTTATCTTCAGGCAGGAACCCTTCTCTCATGGAATTGTCTCTACAGCCACATCTGTACGAGCAAACATAAAGAATTGAATCATGGGCCAATGCACTGTCTCTTGACTGTCCATACTGTTGAATAGTTGGTAAAACTGTAGGAAAAATTTTGGTCTGGGTCAGAAAGTATGTTTTGAAACTAAAAAGAGTTTACATACAGTTGCTTAGTTATGAAGGGTAAGAACAGTTAATGGTTTGCCCCCGACTTGTGTTACACCACCTAGTATCAGGGTATTAAATTCCTTCATCACAGTTCTCAACCCATTTTATTAATTTGTAAGGGTAGAGTCCAGTCATATGCCCCTGTGGAGAAAAATTTGAGGTTGTTGGTGGATGAGAAGCTCAACACGGGCCAGCAATGTGTGGTTGCAGTCCAAAAAGACAACAACATCCTAGGCTGCATCAATAGAATTGTGGCCAGTAGGTCAAGAGAG